>JAKOGI010003003.1:12500-72337 GCA_029747015.1 Carnegiea gigantea | reverse complement strand
TATTTATGTATGTATGTACTGGCCTAAGACCCTTGATTAGTTGGTCTATCTTAGCTTCAATAATAAGCTAAGTCCTGTTTGTTTGCTTGTCTAAGTAGTTTTGTCCTTCTTCCAATCACCCTCTATCTTGCCTAAATTGATACGCTTGAGTTAGCTTTGGCACTTAAAAACATAACTCCCTTTCGAATATGACCTGTACTTATCGGTTGCTAGCTATAACTATACCGTGCACTTGTGGTAAATTTTAATGTAACATGTTTTTGGTGATGTTGCCGGAAAGTTGGCGCTTTTCATTATCGAGGCCCACTTGAGTATTCGAGGATGGGCTTTATTTTTGAGGGAAAAAAGCAAAAAAAATTTTTAAAAAAAAATCAAATTTCTACTTTCCTCTGTATGAGCATGAATTATTTTGAAGATATTATGACAGATTGCATGTTTTTCTTGCTCATTATGGTTATTGCTTGGAGAAGTGGGAGATTTTGGATATAGTATTTAAAGGTGTGAATTGTGAAACCTGTGCTCTTTTAGCGCAGTGTGATTTTTGTGGTAGAAATATTGATGAAGCTTCGGATTTGCTTGAGTGCTTGTCTAGGGATGCTTATGATTTTGAGACTAGTTGTGCTAATCCTTGCACCCCATCCCTCTGCATCCCTAATCATGCCCCTTTTACATGTGAGATTTACCATTGTTCTGGCCATGACAGTAATTCTTATCATTATCATATTTCTGCTGATAGTTTTGCTAGGCTTGCCAGTATGACAGAGACAATGAATAAGCAACAAGTTAAGTTTGCTAATTGTATGTGAGAGTATGACCTATCACATGAAACCAACCTTAGGGTTAGTTCCCCTAAACTTGTTAATTTGTGTGATGATGGTGCATCTTTTCTTACTCTGGAGTCCGGACTAGAGGAAGTACTTGAGCCTCCTTTGACTACTTTACCCTTTATTGCTCCATCCCTACCTAGCAACATTAAGGACAACACTCCATTTCTCATGACCTTTCCTAATCCACCTTTCCCTTTAGCTCAATCGGCGGAGTTCGAGGTAGGTGGGACATTTTGTTTTGATGCTAGTTTTGATGAGAATGATATATGTTGTGAGTCAAACAATGTTTTTATTAAGGTGCATGATTTCAATGAGACTCTCCTAGGGAGGTCATGTGTGGATGTTATGGTAGCACTTTCACTTAGTCTTGATCTTGTTGACTAAGTATCCCCTAATCCCTTGATATTTTCTATGCTTCTCCTTCATGTTCACTACCCTCCCCTTCCATGAGTGTTGTGATTTCTCACCAATTAATTCTCATGTAGCACTTGAGGGGAATGAGGTTGACTATCCCCTCTGGTACTTTTAGAGGGTATGACCCTTCCCTTAATCCTTATAGTCTGTACCTAGATAAGATGCCTGAAAAAATCATGTTAACTATTGCATTCGATTATTCTACTGATTTTTCCATGGCATTTCATAAGTTTAGGAGAGAACTTCCTATCATTCGTAGATTCATGTTTGGGTGCTATTACTTACATTCATCTAAGTTGTATACTTAGGTATTTGATAAGCTCCTGCAAGCTTTGACGACATCTAATTTGGTGGCGTAGATCTTGAGATGAGGAGGAGCGGCTGATCCTCCTCCAACCTTCTGAAGCATCGCCTTAGGAAGGTAGTTGTTTAGGTGTACCCAACACCTAACTTGGTAAATTCGTTTCCTCTTTTCTCTTTTTTTATTTTTGGTTTTGTATATACTTTCATTTTGTTTTTCTTTTCCTTTTTCATGTTTGCATTTTGTTTTTATATATTATTTTAGTATTGCTTTTTGTTCATATGTGTCTTGTTGGTGTGGTAGCTCCTTGGCTCCTAATGGGAATATTATGAGATCTAGGTGTGGGGGAGGAGAAGTCATGCTTCAATCGTTTGAAAAAGAAAGAGGAAATTTTTTTGAAAGCAAAAAGATTTTATGTTTTTCACTTGTCATGGGAGAGTTTTGTACTATTTTGATCAATTTTGATCCCTTATACCTTGGCTATTGGCTTGTTTATAACTATGATGTGCATGATAGATCTTTGTCCTAAGTGAGTCACTCTGAGCTCCAATTCTAACTCCAATAATTCATTATAACTGTGCAATCCGGTCCTTATTTATATCGTCGACATTTATCTTCCGTGATTGGCTCTCCCCCTTGTCTCTGTATGCAATTACTTTTGTTTTTGTGTGTATTTCACATTTAGAAAAAGAAGAAAAAAGAAAAGAATAAGAAACAAAAAAAAAAAAAAATCGAAGCATAGGGAACGACAAGTATCCCTTTGAGGCATACGCCACTGGGTGCCATTTTTTGAGACAATACTGCTACTGAGAAAACTTGCTTTCTATGTTAATAAGCCAATAACATAGTTTGTGTCAATCAAGTGGGATTGAGTTTGATTATGGCAAGCCTAAGTCCTAGGATCATGATGCACTTGTGCACCAAGTAGTAGGATGGATTCAAAGTTTTGATGTACTGTGGGGTGAAAAGTTGGTACTTTAATGTCATCCATGGGGATTAAGACTCTTGATGTATACATTATGTCTATATACGGGCTAATATCTTTGTTACAAGGGTGCTTTGGTTGGTTAGAATCTATATAGGTTTCTCTCTTGTATATGTTGGTGTTTTGTTTGGCCACCCAAAAAGATTTTCTATTTTCCCTTCTCTTTTTGTTTTTCTTCTTCAAGATTTTGTAGGTGTATCTTCTGTAAACTCTCACAAGACCTCCCTCATCCACTTAGAGGAACAAAGGGGTTTAAAGGCCTTGTTACATATGCTAAATGGAGCCGTGATTTCTATGAAAGTGAGTTAGATCCTCATGACAGTTTTTCTTTATTTTGCTCGAGGACGCGCAAAAAGCTAGGTGTGTGGGAAGTGATGAACCTCTATTTTAACATCATTTTAGCCCCTATTTGATCCCTTTCTCCTATTATTTTTATGTCGAATCTTGATGAGAACGGGTTAAGTTATCCTCCTTTGGTTTAAATTGTGCTCATATAATGGTGCAACATAATTTCAGGAGTTTCTATCGAGAAAACGAGAAAATATGCTAATCTTGGTAGAAACGAGGGCTAAGGAGAGGTTGGTCGAAGTTCAAGGGAATTCCAAATATTTAGCATGGTTACCTCGCATCAGGTAGCACGATAGTGCCACTATAAGACCTCAGCAAGTCGGTGCCAGAGATTTGGCACGGGTACCTTGTGCCAAGAGGCACGGCCGTGCCCCTGCAAAGTTCGCTATAAAAGTCACTTGTAAGATTATGTTTAAGGGGGCCTTCTACTAGGTTTCTTTGGGGTGTGATTTAGGCTTCCTCCTCCCACTCCCAAACCCAATTAGGGGAAGAATAATTTAGGTTTAGTTTATGTATACATTGTACAAAAGATCGATTAATTTCAAGATTCAAGCATAAGTTCCTCTTCTCTTTCTCTCCTTAGTTTCATGCTTTTAGTTTCTTCACTAATTTATTAGTTCTTTGTTTTGCTTATGTTTTGATGTTTATTATGATTAAATTTGTGATCTTTGATTGGGATTAGCCTCTTGATGGCTAATTGATCTTGTTCTAGACCTTTAACCCTCTTGTTTATGCTAGAATTTAGATTTTTTCTCATGCCCACTATGTGTTCAATGAAATGCTTGAATGGGCTTTCATCTGCATTTTGAAACGATTTACTTATGTTGAAAGGTGAGGTTGATTGTCTAGTGTGATTAGAGTGAATAGCCAGGATTGGGACATGAAAATAATCTTAGTTGCCAGCTAGGTCAAGGATTGTTAATCCTATAGTTTAATTGAGCTAATCCCATAAAAATAGGTGGTTAGAACAATTAGACTAGTCTAAGACCCTTGAGAGAGGGATTAGGTGGTCTTCAGTGACGCAACCAATCATCCTTGAATAATAGCATAACTTAGGACGGTAAGGGTTTGACTTGATTAGTTGGTCTATCTTATGTTCCATCACAACCTAAGTCATTTTTGTTTGCTCGCCTTAGTAGTTTAGTCCTTCTTCCCTTCACCCTCTATCTTGCCTAGATTGATATGCTTGAGTTAGCTTTGGTACTTGAAAATATAACTCCCTCTGGAATATGACCCGTACTTGTTAGTTACTAGCCATAACTACACCACGCACTTGCAGTAAATTTTAATGTAACAACATTATAGTGAGCGGAAAAGTTAATGAAACAAAAACAAAAATTTGGAATGAAATGAGGATAAGGAGATTATGTAAGACAAGCTAATCATGGGCATGGTTGGCATTTGTATGGAAGGAGGAATATCACCGAATGCATGTATAGGTTGAGGCTTGATTGCAAAACCCATCGAAGCATGGCTTATGCTACAATGTCGTTGCATGATAGTGGCAGTGTGCTTAGCTTAACGATGGAAGTCATGATCCTAAAGCAAGTAGGGAGTCGGAACCCAATAATGGATTTGAGAGGTAGGGGCATTGAAGGGAGAAGAGATTTTGCATTTAGGTTTTCTTTTGCAACTCTTAATACCATATACGGCAATTTGGATGCTTATCCTTCACAAAGGTCTCATAGATATGTATTTATATCATACACTAGGATTTACAAGGGTACAAGTACATAGCTCAAAGCCAAATATAATAAAGATTACATATACACACTAGTACAGACTTCTCTGTCCTCAACTCCTCATAACTATATTTGTGAAATTTGTAGACATGGGAAAAGATCTTAATAGTTTTTGTCACAAGGATGACTAAAGGTGATTATACTCAAGGCACCTTTCAGAAAAGGTCAAGTAGTCACTTGATATTTTGGACAATAGTGCGCACAAGCAAAGCAAAGTCAAAATATAGAAGTTCATGCTCAATGGCTTCAACAATAGAAGTCGCCTCCTATAGATAAAGGCATAGTTCGACATTTAGAATGTGACTATTGACTAATACGACAATTAAAAGTGTGGATTTGTCATAGAAGAGAATGTTAGAGCAAATTATCGGATCTAGTCCACAATATTTCATATTTTTCCATAGAAGTTTGAGCATCCATAAAAATTAACTATTGTTATTAAATTTTAGACAAACTTAAAAGTGGACGCCATTGTAGAAAGTTTCTGAATCCGCTACTACTAGGACCCGATATTATATTGCTTACTTTTTGCTTAAGGATTTCTCATTTTTTTCAATAAATGCAACCACTAAATATGAAGAACACAAAGATAACTAAAACATAAAACCAATAATAACATAAGATTTACTACGTATACTTCAAGAAATAAGCCCTCTAGGATGGCTAGGTGACCATCTTTTGCTACATCTATTGGCATTTGCAAGGCCACATTCAATCGGGCATTTCATTATCTTATGTTTGATGCTACTATGCATGTGTTCCAACTTGGATCTCAAGAGTTAGTCAAACAATTGTATTGGAAAAGCCAGCGACATAGGTAGTTTAATCATGGACAGAATTATATTGGAAAAGCCAGTGAGACAGGTAGTTTACCCATATTATATCCATGATTATCGTTTGCTTGAGGTCATTTCTTATCAATATGCATAAATACTACCTTGCTAAGGCATAATAGTGTTGCTTGCAAGCCCATCGGGGTGTTAAAAAAGGTTGTAGGACTTTTAAACTCAAGCAACCTTCCTGAAGCTAACTTTGGAGATTAAAGGACGTTTGTGGAGTCCCATGTATCAATCAAGATGTTCATGCATTTAAAGCTTCAACCGCATATCCGGGTATCAAGGACCCAACATCGAGTGCTCCTTTTTTTTTTTGAAGCCATTATCAAACAACTCAGTCTTCCTCTCCTATGGAAATTTCAGCCACTTTTCTTTATCATGCACTTGATTATCATAAGATCACGACAGTAAGAGTCAACATAATTCCGTAGACCATGAAGACTCTTTGGAGTGCACTTCCTTGAAACCTACAAAGACTTAGGCCCTATTCGGACCTAAGAAAATAAGGTGGAAAGAAAGTTAAAAAGCAAAAAAATGATGAGAAAAAAAGTAAGGAGAAAAGTCATTTCTTGTTTGGATTAGAGAAAAAAATACAAGGGAAAAAATAACTTCCAACGAACTTTTGTTCCTTTGTTTGGATTGGACAAAATGAATGAAGCAATTAAACATATATCTTGTTAACATCAAAATATGATCTCCAAGTCACCATTTGCTACCCAATGCCAATGGAACTCCCCAAAACAACACGATCAAAATTGAGGGAGACATACAATTGGTCACCTCTCAAACTTTCGTATTCCAATGTAAAATTCTACTTCAAACTCCCTGGTTTTATTATAGTTCAAAATAGTTTACAAGAATCCATAGAAGTTTATAACTTCAAATTAAATTGTCTATAAAATTATGAATTCCACTTGAAAATAGCAGCAACAACATAAACAAGATCAATAACATCAGTGAGTTGAGGACTCCAAAGCTCCAAAATCTCAGACTACTCCAAGAACTCGTTCCCGAATTTAACTTTCAACCATAACTTGCGATGAGCAATTGGGCAACCAAGAAATGCTCTAGCTGAGTTAGGGTCTGTTAAAATAGCTTGGTAGACCTCATTTGTGATATCTCACTCAAACCTTTAACCTATAAATATATTTTCTCACTATTCAACACTTGGAAAGCCTGATCACTTGAATCCCCAGTGACCACATATACTTATGCTCAAATCTTACCCCTAACATGTAGAGGTAAAGCAAACCCATACTTACTTTTGCAAAGTTAGAAAAATCTTAGAAGCATTGACTACACAATGCATAAACTTGAAAGAAGTAGGTAACTTGCTCTGGACAACAATCCAATCCACCGCTCGATTTCTTTCTAACTGACAGCATGCACCCCGCTCATTTTATGGCCCATTATACAATCTACCATAACATGACATGAAGGCCTTCAGATACAAGAAATAAAACTCACTCAAGCTCAGCTCAAATTCTTATTGGAGGTACTAGTTTCTAAAAATCATGCTCTATATAATTCAGAGCTGACCTATCTTATGACCTATTAACAACTAGTTTGCCAGTTGAAACCTTGCAATATTAAGACCAATAATAGTTCCTCTAGGATGCCAAATTATGATGATCTGACGCCAATAATGGTACATTCCCAGGATTAGTACCCCCGAAGGGACTAACACATAATCCAAGTACTTTCCTTCCATCTGAAATATCATGAAAGTAACTACACCAAGTAATAACAGTAGACACACAAATTGAAGGTGCAATAATAAGCAATACACAATCACATCAGCAAGTTCGAAATAAGCAATGCATCAAACCCAGATCGATCCCTAGGACAAGTTAAAGAGAAAATGGAGAAAAATTGGCCACTACCTAAGTCCAAATATCACAACAGCATACTAAAACAAGCGCAAGATAGAGGATGGTTGTTTACCTTTGTAATTCCATCATAAAGTTATTCTTCAGTGTGATTTCTTAAGTTGCCTTTCTCAAGAGCCATCACTATAACATTCATGCCCAATCAAAGGGATCTTAGCTCCTCACACATGAACTCTATTGCTTTATTCTTTGATTTTGTGGTCTCCGATTGGTCTTTCGAGGGAAACGCACATGAAGATTCTTCACTAATAGGAATCAGAGGAGCATCCTCCCTTGAGCTTTCCGCTTCTCTTGTCTATTGACGCTCCCTTTGGCCCAGCTGCACTAGGTGCTCTATCTTTCCCAAATAGAAGGTCCAACTTGTAGAAGTTCGGCACATGTTTGTAGCGAAAAGTTTTTGCATCTGGATTTGCCTACATAAGGATAATAACATTGAAAATTAAACTTTCATCAATAAGATGATACTTGAAAGAACTTCTCATATTTCCATACTTTAAGATAGGTTTTCCACTCATCCGAGGATGTCTCGATCATTTGAGTGGACTCATTGTAACTGAAATTATTCTAGGATGGAGCTTTTTGAGCATCACTGTGTAATGCCCCCAATTCCTAATGCCTTACTATTCTAACTTAATTACTCATTTACTATTGAGTGGCAGCAAAAGTCTGTTGATTGGAGGCATTACCACCGTTCCGTAATGGAACAAGGGTAACTGAATTTACTTGTATTACTATATTACTCATTTAATCACCTGACTCACCACATAATTGAAATAACATACATTCACGTATTTATACAAGTTGTGATGCACTTGATAACTCAAGGTATGATTACAAAATACTAGTAATTGCAAAGTCCAAAAGAATACACAACCATCAGGTTCTTACGGCGCTAGCCTATAAATCACTGTGAGCGTTGGCTAGCGAATCCTTAGCAAAAGGAATTGTAACGCTCTTTCATTTCTTGCTAGTCTCTGGTGTGCCAGGAGGAGGATTATTCACTGATCCCTTACCTAAAATAGAAAACATAAAAACATTTGAAATATGAGACGAGGCTCATTACATACATCCTATGCAGTAAAATAAGCTTTGAGTTTAATTAGTTGGGTGCCCATATTTCAAAACATTTTGTTTTGTAAATAGGAGAGAGAGAATGTATGAGTAAAGCTAATTTGCCATTTATTACCTGGAAGTGGACCTCTATTGACGCCTACAACGATCTCGAGATATATGCACACCTCCTAGGCCGATCGGAAAGCCTGAGTTGCAGCCGTGCGGGTAGATTGAAGGGCATAAGCCCTGGTGATTGATAATTTATAGGGCCACTTGCTTATGTGACAAAACATTGCATAAAATGATTCATTATATGAATATCACATGGATTTTGCATGGTTTTAAAAACATGTGAGTTTTCGAAGAGCACAGGTAATATATGTACCTGGTCTTTAAGAATCTCTGTCTGTTTTATTGAAAATCGTTTACTGACAACTTGAAGCGATAGAGGTGACCTCACTTTTGCTTCAAATATGTAATTTTTCTCGATTGGTGCAAGATAAAAAAGTTTTGTTACATCTATTGACTTAATGAATAATTTAAATTTCTGAGACCTCTCTTTCACCATTGGCCTGCCGATTATTTATTCATCTGGTTTGATTCTATTTTATTTTTGTTTCGCTCCCTTATCTAATATTGCTAACATTCATTTAATAGAGGTTAATTTAGCGTAATGATATAGCTTGCCTTGTGTTTATTAATAATATCGACATTATTGACATAACCACTTGAATTATTACGGTAAGCTCATTAACAACGTCATTTCCTCGTATTTATTAGCATTAACGACATTGTTAACCATTATTATTATTATTGCCAAAATTGTGGTTATTTTATCATAATTATTGTTACCGTTATTATTATGGCTATTATTTTCCTCCTTAACTAGCCACATCATTGGGGATTATCATTATGCTTTAAACTTTTGATTGCGATATGGTTAGGGCCGGTGCATGAACTTGGTTCCGGGTTCAAGTCGAGTCCCAATCATACAATTATTCATTAGCAAAATAAAATAACATAGGCATGTTATGTTATTAACTCCACTTTGCAAAGCTTACTTATTCATGTCTCCCCCCTTTCTTACTTGACAATCTACTCATGCCATATACTTATACCACCATCCTACACATGCATATATTTCTTTCTTTTTACTCAATCATTAGTAAAGACCGACTTAAACATCATTAAAACAATCTAAGTAAGCTTAAGCTTCTCCCAAACATTTGACCCTAACTCACCAACTCATGACAATAATTCACCCAATACACAAAATTTGAACACCAAATTCTCATTAATTTTATTCCAATATTCAATATAATTCACTTAAAACACCAAAGTAAGTGTAACAAAGCCTGTAGTTTTGTTCCGATTTTAACCAAATCACCAAGCCATGATCATCACCTAACCCACACATGAACCTTATGCATATATACACATATTCCTCTATTTAATCATGAATTAATTCATTTAAATATTAAAAACTCAATACAATCAAATTAACTATCATTTCAAGCCAAAAAGCTAATCTCTCAAGCTCATGGTCACAACTCATTCATCCAACATATATTTCACTTTATGCACTAAAATCATCTCAATATCATCAAAATAACTTTCTCGAGCCCAATCTTTACATCAAACATCACCCTTCCTTACTACCATGTTCATTCCTGATATCCCTTCATCCATTCAATTCCACAATCAACGTTCAAGAAAACCACAAATTTACATTCACCAAGGCTAAATACATTATTTAATACAAAAATTTATTATTAACAAGCAAAACTCAAATTTATGGGGGTTAAGGTTTCACACCTTTCACCCACTTGACACACCCAAAGAGTTGAAGAAGAACATGGCTAGGACGACAGGCTGGGCAGTGGAATTCGGCAAGGCTGGGTGGTGGAATCCGACGAGGTGGCCAGTGCAAGGTGGTGGAAGGCGGCAGATGCAATTAGCGAAAAACAGAGTAGAGGCAGAGAGAGGGGTCAGGTCTAGAAAGCAGGGAAAGGGGGGGTTGGGGTTTTGGGTTTATTTCTTGTTTTCGTTTTGACTTGTTTGGGTTCAATGGTTTATTTTAAATTTAGTTAATTCCTTTTTTTGTTTTTCTTTCTACCTTTTATTTCTTAACACAACCCATTTTTCTAGATTTTGTTTTCTCATCTTTATCCAACTCCTTTTGTTTTTATTTCTTTCATTATATATATATATATATATATATATATATATATATATATATATATATATATATATATATTATTATATATATATATATATATATATATATATATATATATATATATATATATATATATATATATATATATATATATATATATATATATATATATGTATATAGAAAATTGAAGTAATAGGTTTGGCTAAAATTAATAAATAAAATTATACATTTGTTCGGTGGAAAATTTTGGGTGAAACATTTTCATTTTTGATTAATACGTAGCTTTTTTTGTTTATACATAACTCACATTATTGTTATTATTATTGCATTATTACTATATTTGTTCGTTTATTGTTATTATTACTACTTTACAAATTAGCGCTTTGATAATTAGGCTAATGTTTTTTATTTTGCGGACATTTAAATATTTATTAGCACTTGAATTAATTATTTAGGAGCATTGCAGGATCCCTTTTGAGGCCACATCATTGTTTCAACCTACGATGCACAAATATATATACATATACATGTACATAAAATGCTAAATTGAAATACGGTGCCCAACTTGATTAATTTATGATTAGAATAATTTGAAGTAATTAACACGAGTCTTAGGTTCGGGCCGTTACAGCTTTCCCTCCTTAAAGTAAGTTTCATCCTCAAAACTTGCAGTTTGAAAGAAACATTGCCCGTACCTCAGATAGATATGGGTACTTGCATCTCATGTCCTTTTCGATTTCCCATGTAACCTCTGTTGAGTTATGGTTGGTCCATAGGACCTTAACTAAGGAAATACTTTTGTTTCAAAGTTGCTTGATTTTGTAGTCCAATATCTGTACGGGATGGTCCTAGTATAGTAGGTTTTCAGTGACTTCTACTGGTTCTGCTATGATCATATGATTTGGATCTGGGACATATTTCCTGAGCCGTGAACTGTGAAAAACGTTGTGTACATGCTCAAGTTCTGTTGGTAAATCCAACCTGTAAGCCACAGGGTTTAATTTCTCAATAATTTCATAAGGGCCGATGTATCGAGGGTTTAGTTTGCCCCTGAGGTTAAATCTTCTCACTCCCTTAACTGGGGACACCTTTAAAAATAATTTATCTCCCACTTGAAACTCTAATGGTCTTCTCCTTTTGTCCGCATAGATTTTCTGTTTGCTTTGGGTTGCTTTGATATGTTCTCAAATCTTCCTTATCTTTCAGTGGTCTCTTGAATTGACTCAGGCCCTAAGGTTAGTGCTTCTTCAAGCTCACTCCAACATAACGGAGTTCTGCACTTCCTTGCATAAAATGCTTCAAAGGGGCCATCTTAATGGTGAATTAATAGTTGTTATTATAGAAGAACTCCACCAATGGTAAATAATCTTCCCACTTCCCCTGGAAGTCAAGCACATATGCCCTAAGCATATCCTCTCGGATTTGATTTACCTTCTCACTTTGTCCATCAGTCTCAGGGTGGTATAAACTATTAAAATTTAACTTGGTGCAAAAAGCTTTTTGCAGAGCTTGCTAAAACTGAGCCTGAAACCTTTGGTCTCGATCAGACACTATATCCTTTGGTAAGTCGTGCAGTCGAACTATTTCTTTGACATACAACTATGCTACTCTTTCTACACCCCAAGTGTTATGAATTGGTATAAAATGGGCAGATTTGAGTTTGATCCAAATAGCATTCTTCTTTGAAGCAGAGAGGGGAATCCCATAATAAAATTCATTAAAATTGAATCCCATTTCTAGGTAGGAATCTCAAAAGGTCTCAACTCGCCCACGGGGCGCTGGTGTTCAGCCTTTACCTTTGGACACTTCAAACACATATCCACATACTCTGTAATTTCTCTCTTCATGTTATCCCACCAGAAGAATTGCCTTAGATCCCTATACATTTTTGTTCTTCCTGGGTGCACTGAGTATTGAGTATTATGGGCTTCGTCTAGAATCCTTCTCTTAAACTCCTCTCTATTTGGCGTGCACAATCTATTTTGAAACCTTAAGGTCCCATCTTTTTGTATTACAAAACTAGGTGATTTTCCTTCTGCGACATTACACCTAAGCTTCTCAAGCTTTGCATCATTCTTTTGACTTACCTTAATTTCTTCTATTATGGTAGGTTGCACCTTTAGTGCTGTTAATAACCCATATGTGTATCCCAATAGCACATGCTTGATACCCATAGTTTCAAGGTCCCTTAAATGTCAGGTTGGCTATTTAGCATTGTATTTAACCCATGTTGGGTTTTCCTACTGAGCGCATCTGCTACTGCATTTGCCTTTTCGGGATGGTATTGAATTTGTAAGTCATAATCCTTTAGCAAGTCCGACCATCATTGTTGTCTTAAGTTGATTTCTTTCTGAGTAAAAATATACTTTAGGCTTTGGTGGTAAGTGTAAATCTTGTATGGTAGTCCATATAGGTAGTGTCGCCATATTTTCAAGGCAAAAACTACTACAGCTGACTCCAGATCATGAGTGGACTAGTTCTTCTCATAAGGCTTCAGTTGCCTAGAGGCATAGGCTATTATCTTGTCATCATGCATTAAGACATGGCCTAACCTATTCTTAGAAGCATCACTATAAATAATGTACTCTTTTCCTTCTTAAGGCAAGGTAAGGATAAGCGCTGTTGTTAAGTGTCTTTTTAGTTCTTAAAATGCCTCTTCACACTTGTCTGACCACTCAAATTTAGTAGTTTTCTTCAACAGGTTGGTCAGTGAAGATGCAATCTTTGAGAAATCTTTCATGAATCTTCTATAATATCCTGCTAAACTTAAAAAGCTTCTTACTTTTATCATATTGGTAGGTCTAGGCCATTTAATAACCGTCTTTATCTTCTGAGGATCAACTTTGATTCCCTCCTTAGTAACTACATGCCCCAAAAATGTTACTTTGGTTAACCAAAACTCACACTTTTTCAATTTAGCATATAACTGATGTTCCCTCAACATTTGTTACACAGTCCTCAAATGATGCGCATGTTCCTCCTTGCCCTTGGAGTATATCAGAATGTCATCTATGAGATCTACCACAAATTTGTCCAAATAAGGTATGAAAACTCTATTTATGAGATCTATGAATGTAGCAGGAGTATTGGTAAGCCCAAAAGGCATCACAGTAACCCTCATAATGGCCATATCTAGTTCTGAAGGCTATTTTGGGAATATCTTCTGGCTTAATTATATGCTGATGATAGCCAGACCTCAAATCAATCTTTGAAAACACCCCAGCTCCTTACAACTAATCAAAGAGATCATCTATCCGAGGTAGAGGTTACTTATTCTTAATGGTTATTTTATTTAATTCCCAATAATCTATGCACAACCTTAAGGTTCCATCCTTTTTCTTCACAAACAACACCGGGCTCCGTAGGGTGAAACACTTGGCCTGATAAACCCCTTTTGCAATAACTCGTCCAATTGGTTTTCAATTTCTTGAGTTCGGTTGGGGTCATCCTATATAGGGCTTTTGGAATAGGCTGTGCACCAGGAATTAACTCAATCTTAAAATTAATTTCCCTTTAGGAAGGTAGACCCAAAAATTCTTCAGGAAAAACATTAGGAAATTCATAAACTATAGGAATATTTTCTATTTTCATCTCCTCCATTTTAACCTCTATAGCATAACACAAATATCCTATGCACCCCTGTCTCAGCAACTTGCTTGTCTTCATGATTGAAATTATAGGATACTCCTTCCTAAGTCTTTCTGTATGGAAACATACTTCTCGACCTTCTGCATCCTTTAAAGTGACTTTAAGGTCCTTACAATCTATGTTTGGCGCATAAACAGTCAATCAGTCCATTCCCAAGATTATATCGAATTCTGACATATGAAACTGAATCAAGTCCCCAAGGAACTCGTGCTCGGCGATTACAATAGGAGCATGCTTATAAAGAATATGGCATAGTATCACTTGTCTATTTGGCAAACTAATTCTATAGTTCATCCACTCTTTATTTTGTTTTAAATTCAATTGCAATGCAACTCGAGTGGATCTAAATGAATGGATCGCACCCGAATCAAACAAAACACAAAATGGTTTTGAATTTAAAAAGAGAGTTCTAGGGACAACCGTACTAGAGACTGTAGCTTCCTTTTTTATCATTATGTAAGTTCATCCTGCCATTGGGGCTTTCGTGGGCAGGTTTCCCTGGGGTGGGGGTGGTATAGGCCTTACAACTCCCTTTTCCACAGCCTTCTGTCTTTAGGGGAAGGTAGCAATTGAATGGTCGGGGCTTTTGCACCAAATGCACTTGTTGATACCTACATGGCTGTAATAACCCAACCCTAACCCATATTCATTTATTTAAAGCATATTATTTATTTAATTAATTATACTTATTTATTTAATTAATCATATTTATTGATTTAATCACTCATGGTTATTTGTTTAACCAAATCATGTTTGTTAATTCAATCACACTAAATTTATATATTTACCGAATTACATTATGTCATTTATAATTTTCACTTTCATTTATCATATTTATCATCCCGATTGGGGGATGTTTCATTTGGGTCTTATTTTGTAATTCAAGTTTCATTGATTGTTAATTCAAGTTTCATTGATTGATTAAATTTCAGTTGAATCGATAGTAGGGCTCGATAACTATGATTGAGTGTTAAATCATTTTCCATGATGTCATAAAATTTTATATTTTAGCTATGCAAAAACTTAGGCCTGAATTCATTTATTTTGGCCCAATTTATTGGGCCCAAATTATGGCCCAATTCCATTGAGCTCAAATTTTAGCCCGAAAACTTTGGTATAATTAAATTAAGTTAATTGCTATCATTTGTGTCTAATTTTAATTGGAAAAAAGATAATTTTGGAGACTTAAAAAAATTAGCTAAGTAAATTCTTCTTTCATTCCTAGCCAAGTAAAAGATAGACACGCACACTTCTCTTCTCCACCCTCAACCAACCTCACACCCTCTCCTCCTAAGCTCTCAAAGAGGTAAAATCCTAACTTGATCTTCATGCATTTTTGATTTTTTATGATTGTTTTAGTTATGTTTTATGTTTTTGAGATCAAATAGGTGTTATCATGTAAATTACATTGATTTTGGGGATATTGATTATGGTGGGGTTGAGCTTGAAGCATGTTAAGGCTAAGGTTTTGTCATGATCAAGTCAGCTCAAATCAAGTGATGAATTTGTATTATTTTTTATATGCTTTTGTAATCTTTAGTCTTATTGATGATTATGATGATATTTTTGGTGATTTGGAATGATTACAAGTGAGGATTTACGTGAAAAAAAGAGGAGAAAGCAAAAATAGTGAGGGCTAGAAATGACAAAAAACATGGGTGAATTTCATATTAAACCGGTAATGATCGGCCTATTTAAAAATTATGATTTTTGGTGAGTAGATAGGTCAGTATGTTATCTTTCAAATGCTTTTGAATCGCCTTAATCTGAGTTCTATGGAAAACATTATGGATGTTTTGCTAGAACTATACAGGTTCAATCAAAACTGACATACTTGTGTTCTAACCCCATTTTGGGAACCCTATTGTGGGAATCATATTTTGTGTTGCAAAGAAAAGCTTTTTAGGACTTCTTAGTCTTTCCACATTGGAATTTAAGGACTCCATTTGAGGTCAAGGGTGAAAGTTATGAATTTTTGAAGTGAACTAACCTGCTTTGGTGCAAAGTGGGCAGTTATTGCCATTTCTGTGTAGCGTATACGTAAAGAAAAATTCTAAAAAATTTTATGCAGATTGCCCATATTATTTTTGAATTGTCTATAAGATTTCACAAATTTTGGTTGAGTGTTTTGAGTTTGGTGATTTTTGGAAGCATTTCGAGTAATTGTATAAAGAGCAATAATAAAGATTGAGTGAGATTGATCATACACTCATTTTATGTATTTTGGGCCAACTAAGGTCATTTAAGGGGGAAATGAATATTCATGGACTTTTATGGAGCTTTTAGCTTGATTAATGAGAGAAAAGAAGACAAGTACACAATTTTAGAGCTTGCTTATGAGCTTTGAATCAATTATGAATTTTACAAAGAAAATATCAAGTTTAGTGAGCTTAATAGCTTTTATTGAGTTCAATGACTCATTGGGATGGAATTCTATACTTAATAGACTTTTGAATGAAATGTGAAAAGTGGGGAGAATTTTTGACTCAGAAACCATATTTATCAGACCAAGTTATTACAGTTTATGCTATTTTAAACTAAGATATATCTCTCTTGACCTCAAACCTGTATTACTTACTTAATTCAGAATGTATCAAATGTATTTATTAAGCCAATCTAGTGTACTCGCTGTTATCTTAAACCAAGCTATACATCAGCAAGCCTTAAACTCGTATCAGCAGCCTATCTTAGAAAATGCCAAAATCACTCTCCTATTTGTCACCATCACGGCCTTTTCTTTTGTAATCTCATTTATCTCATTGTGATCTATTTTACTTTAATTTACTTTATATTAGATTTAGTTACTTTCATTAATTCAGTTTTGAAGTTATATTGAAATACACAGGTTATGTATACCATTTAATTACTCAATTTATATTACACATACTTTTACTTAATTATGTGAGTAAGAATCATTTACTGACTTCACATACCTACAATGATATTCATGAAACAGAGTCGAGGCCTAATTATCGTTTCCTATTATGCATAAGTGTTATCAAGTCAGAACATATTTATTAAGTCAGATGACATTTATGAAACAGATGACATTTATAAAGTCAGATGATATTTTTTAAAGACTCAAGGTATGCCCTTTGCCTGTATCTTCATAAAGCAGAACATGTTTATCAAGTTACAACTCTTAATGAGTTCACTAATGAATCAGTTTATACAGCGATTTGCCATTTAACTTGCGACCCCATCAGTTATCACCTTTAGGGCGTCAGTCCATCATTTACCTGCACGGTTTCAGGATAACTCTTGATCAGATTGATAGGTGTACACCTATGTATAGATCATATTATTGCAAGAGGTTCACATTCAGATAATAATGAGCAATTTAGTTTCATATTACTTTCATTTTCATTATTATTGCGAACTAAATGAATTGCAAAGGTGGGTACCCATCAACAGTGTTTCTACGCTCATTTTACAATACAAGAATACATGTACTGAGTTTTAGCTCACATTTTCGAATTGTTTTCATGGTTTTCATTTTAGGTAATGAAGTATCACATGTTTCTCCATTTAGTAAGCCCTTTTACGAGTCATCAGACGCTCATAGTGGATTCAACATAGCATGAATGTTGGGATCGATCTCAGGGTCTAGTTGAGTCTATATTTAATATGCTTGTGTAGTATGAAGTGCGAATTAGTACATGGTATGATTAAGCCGATTGTATTGAAGTTGAACTATTATGAAATTTGGTCTTGAAGTATTTCAGTATAATAGATATTGTGATTTGAACATAAAGTACAAGATCAAATGGTTTCAGTGAGCCTTGTCCTTATCAGGATGGCGGTAGTGCCTTCTATCATTAAGTCATCCGCTGCAGCTTTCTATAAATCATATCATTAGCATTTTGGGGGCGTTACAGATTTGGTATTAGAGCTAAGGTTTTAAGAGCCACTGTGAGCTATCAAGTATTTATGAATTAGCTATCAAGGTGTGTATGAGTTATGTTGGACCAGTTAAATGAACTATTGACTATAAGTTCATTTGTATGGCATATAAGGAGGAGCCATTTCCATTTAGGTGATCCAATCATTTGGTAATATCCTAAGATCTGAGCATTAGCAAGGTGGAGCATGGAATCATTCAGATGGCCTGTTAGTGAGACATGCTCTCATTTATCTGGGAGTTGTATTGTATGTTTCATTTCTCTCATTCGTTTAAATTTTTGCAATCGTGCACTCCAGGTGTGTGACCAGTTGAGTTATGAACTCTGGTGTGCGGCCGTTGAACTGTTGAAGTGTTTCTCTCTATTTTAGGTATCTATTGTAAGGCTTTAAGTCAGGTCTTAGTAAGTTTTTAGATGAAACTCTGTCTGTTTAACCCCGAGATTTGACAGTTTTATTGAGGTATGTTAATATACCTGATCTTGGGTACAATGATGATTGAAACCCGATGAGAGGATGCCATTTGCAACTTCTTAAGAGATTAATACAGTGTCAAGTTAGATGTAAATCTGTAGATGAGGAAATGCTTTGTGGGGCAATATCTTTGAGCTGAATCAGTATGAGATGAATGTTACTGTAACGTCCCAAATCAAACATGTTTCACTATTTATATTCTCCTTAATAAATCACTCAATTGTAATCTGATAAATCCAATGATATGGGCGTTACTGCCATCCCAAAGGACAAGGGTTGAAGTATGTGTCCTGAAATAACATAGTTAAGCATAACCTCAACTATACACATTCACATCTGATCAATCCATATATAATCAACTGTTAACCAATATAAGGTTTTTACACCATAGCAAAAACAATACACCATATAATCAGCATCTCCATTTACTGAAGATTTCAATATACAGCTCTAAAAATATGCATACACTGTGTCAGTATTGATCCACCCAGATTCCTTTGCTTAACTTATTCTCTTCCGCTGGTTTACTATCATGAAGACGATTCTCTGAGCATTTGCTTAAAACAAAACATGAAAATCATTTCGAACTGTGACCCGAAGCTCAGTACATGCATTCCTAAATTGTTAAATAATCATTGAAACACTGATTGGGCTTAATTTGCAATTCACTTAAGGTCAAACAGGGAATGAGATGAATATAAAACTATACTGCTAATTATTATCTGATAGTGAACCCCTTGATACTGTTATGATCTATGGATAGGTGTACACCTACCAAGCCGATCGGGGACCTGGCCTGAAGCCGGACGGGTAACTGAAATGCGAATGCCCTATAGATGATAACTGACGGGGTCACTAATTAACTGATAAATCACTGTGTAAACTGATTCATTGATGTATTTACCAAAACATGATAACGTTGACAAATACACTCTGATTTCTAAAGATACAGGCAATAGACGTACCTGAATTCTTTAAAATGATATTTCACTTGATAATACTTATGTACAATGGAAACGACAGGCTAGGCCCTATTTCTGTTTAAGAAATGTAATTATAGATAAATGTAGTTAGTAAACCATGTTCACTGACGTAATTTATAATTTTAATGGAAATTGATTAATTAAAAGGGTTCTACAATTCCAATGATTCAATATAAGGTAAGTTAAATCAAGATGATCTGAAAAATAAACCAGTTAGGGTTATTGAACTTGAAAGACAACAAATTGAAACAAAATAAATCACATTGGAATGATTAAGCTGATAATAAAAAGATTTCAATTGAAATGAACGAAATATGAGTTTCTGATGTTTCTGAAATGGATAATGGAAAGTATAATATTTCTGAAATAGATAATAGAAGGTTTAATAATTCTGAAATGGATGACAAATGGTTTAATGCCATAAGGGGTGCTGTGAGGTTCATAAATGCTCATATAACACCCTAACTTGGTCCAAAGGACACTGATTTTGAGTTATTACTCTGCTTACTTCCCAAATGTCATGTTCATACTTATTTAACTCAGTTTTCAACCCAAGTAAGCTTCTGCACATAATCAAACTTGTTGAGCTCACTATACTTTGTAATTTTCTTGCAATATCTATAATTATATAGAAACTTCCAAAAATATTTACAAATGTCATGATTTCTGTATTCAATCATGTTACCGTTTGATGGTCTGCATTAAAAAATCCATATCTTTTACTCCCAACCTCCAAATAAGACGTAAAACTCCAATATGAAAAGCTCATAATGTCCAATAAAAATTTTATTTAGGACACAAAGCATGATTCACATAGTAAGATCCCTAAAATTGGGGTAGAACATAGACGTGCACAATTTCAGTTTAATCAGCGCAGTCGTAGCAAAACGACCATAACTTTTTCCACAGAACTCAGATAATGGCGATTCAAAATGCGTGTGAAAGATAACTCATTGATCTATCCGCAACTAAAATAACAAATTTTCAATGAGCCAATCAATACCAGTTTTTTCATAATGTCCACTGTTCAAAACAACTCCTAGTTTCTAGATCCTATTGAAAGATAACTCATCAAGCTATCACTACCCCAAAAATCATGAATTTTTGATGTGCCAATTAATACCAGTTTTCTCTCAAAGTGATCCCTATTTTAGGTCTGTTGACAGCTTAATAACCACATATTTGCAATCTTTTGTTCACATAATCGCCCACTAAAATCACTCTTTAACTTATATAAATTAGCATAAACATCTTGATAGCCATTACTAATGCCAAAGATCACAAAATCTCATTTAAAACAATCAAAATCCATCATTACACCCCAAACATGCATGAGCATGAACAACCTACATCTTTTCTTTCTTTCAAGAAGATACAACCAATAAAACATCAAAATAATTCTTGATTGCATCAAAACAACATGATTAATAATCAAAAACAAGAATCAAAACCAAAATACAACTAAAACCACAAGATAAAGTTAGGGTTTACTCACTTTGTTCATGTATAAAGGGGTGTATTTTGAGGTTTGATGCTTGAGGGGGTATGGGGAATGGATGGTGGCTAACTTGGTAGCTGTTCTGGTGGCTGTAGGGGTGGCAACTGGTTGCTAAAACCACCAAAATAGTGGTGGCAGTGCTAGAGGGGTGAGAGGCTGAGTAGAGAGAGAGAGAGTAGAGAGAGAAGTTGCGTTGAAAATTTACTTGGTGCAAAATGAAATAAAACACTTGGATGATATAAATCCTTGCCCAAAAAAAAATATCTTTTTGCTAATTAAAATTAGGGTTAATGATGGTAATTAACCTAATTTAATTAAACCCAAATTTTTGGGCCATAATTTGAGCCCAAAATAAATTGGGCCGCAAACCGGGCCCAAATAAATTGGGTCATACTTAATGAATTTGGGCCCAAATTTATACATGGTTAAAACTTAAATTTTGTGACATTATAAAAAATAATTTATCACTTAATCATATTTATCAGGGCCTACTATCGATTTTTCTGAAATTTTGTGGTAAATGAAACTTGAATTGCAAAGTGGAGCCCGAAATGAATTTTCCTAACTGGGACGATTAAATGAGATAAATAAATGTAAAAAATTAATAACATGGCTTAATTAGATAAATAAACATGATTTAGGGTCGGGCTATTACAGCCTTCTCCCCTTAAAGAGTTTCGTCCTCGAAACTTATGAACTTTGACTATCATGCAAGATGATTTCAAATAAACAAGAGTACTTGGCTTTCACTTCTTGCTAAGTTTCCCAAGTAGCTTCTGGGGAGGTATGATTTGCCCAAGGTAATTTGATTTAAGGTATTTGCTTGATACTTAACTGCTTAATCCTGTGATCTAATATCTGAATTGGATGCTCTTGAAACACAAGACCCTCAATGACTGTAATGGATTTGATTATGACAGCGTGGTCAGGATCTGAAATGTACTACTTGAGTTGTAAGGTAAGGAACACGGAACATGTTATGCACATGTTTGAGTTGAGTTATATAGGCAGATCTGGTAGTCAAGTTATGGAATTCAACCTTTTAATGAACCGATATGGTCCAAAAGATCTTGGCCTCAATTTAGATCACAGTGCAACCTCCTTACACCCTTAGTTGGTGAGACTTTCTGAAAAACTTTATCATATACCGAAAATTCCAGGAATCTCCTTCTTTTATCAACATAGCTTTTCTGTCGGTTCCAATGGTATGCTTTCAAGAGTCTTCTGGGATATGCCGCCTTATTGGATGCTGAAGAAGATCTTCATGACTCAAAAGATGATTTGTTGTCAATGTCTGCCGTTATTTTGTCCTGATGTTTAATGAAGGATTCTCTACTAGTGCTATCACAACGTTGACTGCTAGGAGTTCCATACTTTCTTCAAATACAAATGTTGGTAGTGGGTCGTGAAGCACTACAGGCTCCAGCTTAGAAGAGTTGATCCATTGATATTTTTAGATGCTTGCACATCTATTTCGGGATGATAAGAACTGCTAAAGTTCAATCTAGTTCCAAAGGCTCCTTGAAGTACATGCCAAAACAGGTTTAAAATCTCTGATCTCTATCAGACACTATATCTAAGGGAATCCCATGACAAAATCTATTGAAATTGAATCCCTTTTTCAAGGTTTTGCTTTATTCTTTGGAGCTCAGGATCATCATCTTAATTCACTCTAATTTCCTCCATTAGGGAGGACTGTAAGGTAAGTGCTGGCATTTGAATATTTACCTTCCTGTGCGACACTAATTGAATGTCCAAGTCCTTAAGTTATCTCAAGAGATTTAGTTGAGTAGTCACTACAAGGTATGTTGTGCCTTCCTATTCAGGGCATCTGCCATAATATTTCCCTTTCTTGGTTGACATTGGATCTGCCACAACTGATGTTTCATGTAGATTGGGCTTCTTCTAGGTGATGATATACTTCAGACTCTGATGTCCAGTATAGATTGCACAAGGTACACCTTACAAGTAATGTTTTCAAATTCTCAGTGCACCTGGATTATGGGTAAGGTACCACCCATAAGACCTGAACTGTTAGGAGGGACAAGGTACCACTATATCTTCTTGCTAACTTTGTAGCTTGCTTCAACAAATTGGTCAGGGAAGATAATATTTGACAAATCCTTTTTGAACTCGATAATTCCCTACTAAACTCAAACAGCATTGGTGGATCTTCAGCACTTTGTAACCGCTTTCACCTTTTGTAAATTAACCTTAATCTCATCCTTTGGAACCATATGTTCCAAAAATACCATTGCTTCTAACCAGTACTCAGGCTTCTTGCATTTGCCATGTAATTGATGTTCCCTCAAGGTCTGCAACGCTATCCACAAATGAACAGGATACTCATCTCTGTCCTTGGAGTATTTCAAGATATCTTTTATAAACACCACCATAAACTTGTCTAAATAGGGTATGAAACTCTATTCATAAGATCCATAAAGGCCGCAGGGCCATTGATTAGGCCAAAAGGCATCATAATGAATTCATAGCGACCCAAACGTGGGCCTTAGTGTGGTTTCGGGAATGTCTTCAGATATAATCCTAAGTTGATAGTACCTTGACGTTAAATTAATCTTAGATCAGACTCCTACTCTCTATAGTTGATCAAATAAGTCATCTACTTGGGGCGATGGGTATGTGTTTTTGATGGTGATCTTGTTCCGTTCTTTGAAATCAATGCATAACCTCAAGGTTCCATTCTTTTTCTGTACAATTAGAACTGGGAATCCCATAGAGGAACACTTGGATGGTCTGATAAATCTTCAGTTTTCTAAGCTCTGTTGGCGCCATGCGATATAGGGCTTTGGAGATAGAATGAGCATCAGGGATTAATTCAACCTCATAATCAATTTCTCTTTGCAGAGCACTCCCGGTAATTCTTCAGAAAAACATCTCTAAATTCGCAAACTATAGGGATATCTTCTGCTTTTTCTTCCTTAGGATGAATGTTAATAGCATAACACCAATACACAACATATCCTTGATATAAGAACTCACTTGTTTCCATAACAGAATTTAAAAGACAAGGTTTTTCCTCTCTGTGAGCATGAAACATATTTCTCTCCCTTGTTCATCTCTTGAAATAATCTTAGGGTCATCACAACCTATCTTAACCCCATAAGTACACAACCAGCTCATTTCCAAAATGATATCAAAGTCTGATAAGTCAAATAGAATCAGAACTCCAGGAAAAACTATCCCACCAATAGTAATTGAAAGAAATTTATGAGATGTAGAACACTTAACTCTAAAGTCGTTGGACAACTAGATTCCATAATTGGTTTCTGCCTTCTTATTCTCAAGGTTCACTTGCATGGTAGCTCATGTGAATATAAATGAATGAGTGGCAACTGAATCAATCAATACACAAAATGGTTTCAAAATTAAAGGAGAGTTCCAGTAACTACCGCACTAGAGGTGGCAGTATCCTTCTTGCTCAACACATACGACCTTCCTACAGCTACGGGCCTTGGAGGTGGGAGCCCTTGTCTATAGCCTTCGGTCTTCGGGAACTGGCAGCAATAAGGTGCCCTGGGCTACCGCACCACATGCATTTGTTAGTTCTCACTTGGCAATCCGGAGCGGTGCAGTTAGTTCTTCCACAATTCTGCTCCAAGTGAAACCAAACCCTAAGAGTCTATTCTTAACAATGTTCCATCAAATATCAGTTTCACCAGTTAGATAAGCTGTTCTAATGTTCATCCTTTCATCCCCTGGAACCTCTATTACAGTGAAAATTTTCTCCACTCCTCGAATCCATTCTTAAGGTTCCACTAGATCACACTTTCCACTCTAGAGTTCTGTAGTATGAATCAGCTGAAGATATTTTTCCAAGGGGCAGTAACCCATTAAAATTTCTCACTGATGCAGTCCAAATGCATGACAAAGATTTTGATTGTCCAACTTAAGCTTTATGAAAGTGATATTTAATAGGAAACTGAGGTTGAATCAGCCAAAAAGGGTAGACACATCACGTTTCCCTTAACAATGGATTCCACAAGTTAGGCAACAATCAACCCCTATACAAAGTGCAGTTAAGATCTACCTTCTGTTCAGGCATGCTACAAAATTATAATCTATTGACATGGGTGCATCCCAATCATAAACAAGCTACTAGCAGCAATTTGGCTCTTAAAAATAAGAAAGGGTGACCAGAACTGATGAAGATGTAACATAAGAGTGAATGATGATGCAACTGGATGAGGAGATGCCATGAAGACAAAAAGATGAAGCCCCTGGTCAAAGTGAGAAGTATCCAATAGTTGATAATCCAACAAGGACAATGGCAGATGATATGTTACCAAAAGGTGCAGTGAAATATTTTCAAGAGTAATGTCTACTTCGTAAATTAAGGTGGACTCAATGGACTGCGTGCAAGAGTTTAGGCAATTTAAGGGAGTCTCTGATTGTAGTGGATTGAGGCAAAATGTCTCTCTAAAGTGTCCTTGATTTCTCATCCTATGAAATAGTTGGTAGTCAATGGTTTCAAAACTTATGTATAACAGAATAAGCCTCTCCAAAATCCTATAATTCAGGGGATATTACATCAAGAACCCCTATATAGCTCACTTAGATGAAATTCCTGAGTTACAGAAGAAGATATCTATAATCAATGAAGCATATTGAAGTAATTGCCACTTGGATCCAAGAAACGACACAAAATGACACCCTTATAATGAGAAAATATATGCTCAAAGTTGCAGGCATCCATTGACTTAAACAGTCTGAGCCATCAGACTTCTAGGCTGAATTTCATTAACCACTGGTCTCCAAATGTGCTATGACATGGGTCATTAGAAAGCTTACTTTCTATACTTTGACATAGACTAACTAAAACATCTCTATCTGATGGAATGCATAGGCTGCAAGTAGACTAAACTCAGACCTTGTGCATTAGAATTCTACCCAATTTGTAGACTTTGACTTGTCTAATAGTTTTGAATAACCAAATGGCCTGTAATCCACTTGAAACTTGCTTCATATGAAAAATATCTCCTTAAACTTAAAGTCAGGATGGAAAATCCTTACATAACTCATGGTGATCATGAACAAAAGTTACTTCAAGGTCGGTCATTGTGCACTGATCAAAACTGCCAAGTTAATTGAACTTATGTATTCTACCCATACTTGGTTTTTCCTATGCATTTAACCTCAAAATGAGTCAAGGGCCTTTCATAGGATACATTTGTAACAACCCTCAACCCTAGGGCTAGGAGTGTTAGTGATTCTTAAATTTCTGTGGCGAAACAGATAGAGTTTCACCTGCAAACTGGCTATTTTCCAAGCTTAAAGCCTTAAATTACATCCTCTGCATTGAATAGAAGTATAAAAGAATATCCAATCAAGCTCAACGGTTACACACCGGAGATCACAACTCTATGAGCCATACGCCCGGAGTATAAGGGTTTACATCCCAAAAATAAACAATTCCAGCTAAAAGGATGTCATGCCATTCAGATGGGTGGCTCATAGGACCATACTTACCTAAATGCATTGGAGTACGTTCAACTTGTTATTCAAAATCTCCATCAAATCTGCTGCTTGAGATCAAACTATATATACTTTATATGGATTCATCTGACAAAGAAGAATATACGAGTAGAATGTGTGTGAGATAAGCAAACATTACCAGTGTCACAAATCTCCAATGATATCATAATAATCTTCATTCCTCACTAACTAACTTTCTCAGTATCTTAACTCCATACTCGATATCTCATAAAGAAAATCTCAACCTGGCTCTGATACCAAATCTGTAACATCCCAAATTAAACATGTTTCACTATTTATATTCTCCTTAATGAATCACTTAATTGTAATCTGATAAATCCAATGATAGGAGCGTTACCACCATCCCAAAGGACAAGGCTTGAAGTACGTGTCCTGGAATAACATAGTTAAGCATAGCCTCAACCATACACATTCACACCTGATCAATCCATATATAATTAACTGTTAACCAATAGAAGGTTTTTACACCATAGTAAAAACAATTCACCATGTAATCTGCATCTCCATCCACTGAAGATTTCAATATACAGATCTAAAAATATGCATACACTATGTCAGTGTTGATCCACCCAGATTCCCTTACTTAACTTATTCTCTTCCGCTAGTTTACTACCATGAAGACGATTCTCTGAGCATTTGCCTAAAACAAAACATGAAAAACATTTTAAACTGTGAGTCGAAGCTCAGTACATGCATTCCTAAATTGTTAAATAATCATTAAAACACTGATTGAGCCCAATTTGCAATTCATTTAAGGCCAAAATAGGGAATGAGATGAATATAAAACTGCATTGCTAATTATTATCTGATAGTGAACCCCTATATACTGTTACGATCTATGGATAGATGTACACCTGCCAAGCTGATCGGAGACCTGGCCTGGAGCTGCACGGGTAATTGAAGGGCGAATGCCCTATAGATGATAACTAATAGGGTCACTAATTAACTGATAAATCACTGTGTAAACTGATTCATTGATGTACTTACCAAAACATGATAACGTTGATAAATACACTCTAATTTCTAAAGATACAGGCAATGGACGTACCTGAAGTCTTAAAATGATATTTCAGTTGATAATACTTATGCACAATGGAAACGATGGACTAGGCCCCATTTCTGTTTAAGAAATATAATTATAGATAAATGTAGTTAGTAAACCATGTTCACTAACATAATTTATAACTTTAATAGAAATTGATTAATTAAAAGGCTTCCACAATTCCAATGATTCAATATAAGGTAAGTTAAACCAAGATAATCTTAAAAAAAAGTAAATCAGTTAGGGTTATTGAACTTGAAAGACAACAAATTGAAATAAAATAGATCACATTGGAATGATTGAGCTGATAATAAAAAGATTTCAATTGAAATGAACGAAATATGAGTTTCTGATATTTCTGAAATGGATAATGGAAGGTATAATGCTTCTAAAATAGATAATAGAAGGTTTAATACTTCTAAAATGGATGGCAAATGGTTTAATGCCATAAGGGGTGCTGTGAAGTTCATAAAAGCTCATACAACACCCTAACTTGGTCCAAAGGACACTAATTTTGAGTTATTACTCTGCTCACTTCCCAAATTTCATTTTCATACTTATTTAACTCAGTTTTCAACCCAAGTAAGCTTTTGTACATAATCAAACTTATTGAACTCACTGCACTTTGTAATTTCCTTGCAATATCCATAATTATATGGAAACTTCTGAAAATATTTCCAAATGTCACGATTTCTGTATTCACTTATGCTACCGTTTGATGTTCTGTATTAGAAAATCCATATCTTTCACTTCTGGCCTCCAAATAAGATGTAAAACCCCAATATGAAAAGCTCCAAATTAGGGTAGAATACAGATGTACACAATTTTAGTTCAATCTGCGCAGTCGTAGCAAAACGACCATAACTTTTTCCACAGAATTCGGATGAAGGCGATTCAAAATGCATGCGAAAGATAACGCATTGATCTATCCATACACCAAAAATCACAAATTTTCAATGAGCCAATCAATACCAGTTGTTTCGTAAAGTTCACTGTTCAAAACTATTCCCAGTTTCAATGTATTCTATGCAGTGTTTAGTAAAGTGGCCATAACTTTGTCTACACAACTCAAAATTGAGTAATTCCAAAGCCTATTGAAAGCTAACACATCAAGATATCAGTACATCAAAAATCATGAATTTTTGATGTGCCAATTAATACCCGTTTGGTCCCAAAGTGACCCCTATTTTAGGTCTATTGATAGCTCAATAACCACATATTTGCAATCTTTTCTTCACATAACCACCCGCTAAAATCACTCTTTAACTTATATAAATCAGCATAAACATCTTGATAGTCATTACCAATGCCAAAGATCACAAAATCTCATTTACAACAATTAAAATCCATCATTACACCATAAACTTGCATGAACTTGAACAACCTCCGTCTTTTCTTTCTTTCAAGGAGATCTAACCAATAAAACATCAAAATAACTCTTGATTGCATCAAAACAAATGATTAATAATCAAAAACAAGAATCAAAACCAAAATACAACTAAAACCACAAGATAAAGTTAGTATTTACTCACTTTGTTCATGTATAAAGGGGTGTAATTTGAGGCTTGATGCTTGAGGGGGTATGGGGAATGGATGGTGGCTGACTTGGTGGCTATAGGGGTGGCAGCTGGTGGCCTAAAACCACCAGAATAGTGGTGGCAGTGTTAGAGGGATGAGGGGCCTAGTAGAGAGAGAGAGAGAGTGGAGAGAGAAGTTGCCTTAAAAATTTACTTGGTGTAAAATGAAATAAAACACTTGGATGATATAAATCCTTGCCAAAAAAATATCTTTTTGCTAATTAAAATTAGGGTTAATGATGGTGATTAACGTAATTTATTAATTAAACCCAAATTTTCGGACCATAATTTGAGCCCAAAATAAATCGGGCCGCAAACCAGGCCCAAATAAATTGGGCCATACTTAATGAATTTGGGCCCAAATTTATGCATGGTTAAAAATTAAATTTTATGACATTATGAAAAATAATTTAGCACTTAATCATATTTATCAGGGCCTACTATCGATTTTCCTGAAATTTTGCGGTAAATGAAACTTGAATTACAAAGTGAGGCCCGAAATAAAATTTTTTTAACTGGGACGATTAAATGAGATAAATAAATGTGAAAAATTAATAATGTGGCTTAATTAGATAAATAAACATGATTTAGGGTCGGGCTATTACAGTTATAATCAGTGCTTATGTCTGATGATAACAGTTAGTAGCTTATGGTGTGCTACTTGGCATTATATGGGTGGTACGAGTAAGATTAAGCTGTCATTCTTGACATTAGGATTTTACATCATCAATGCCCCCGTCACTTCCTGTCATTGACTTATTTCTGTCTTATTACCTTGAATTGTTCAAAGGCATCATTTCTTTGCCATTAACACTCTCTTCATTTGTAATAGAGTGTTTATGAAAAATCTCATGTGTGGTCTGTGGGGGCTTCTTTAAACACATCTGAGCAGCCTTTCTTATAGGCGATTCAAACTCTGACAATCATAATTGTTTAATTCTCTGCTTCCATAATAGAGCCTATAATTATCCCTGGTGTGCGTTACTGTGTGATTTGCAGTTCTTCCTAAGTGTATTTGATCCATTCTGCTTACAGTTCAGTCACTACTATGTTCATATTTTTACTGTCACCTATTTTAACTCCTTGCTTCTATTTGGGCACTATTCGTTTATTGCTTACAGAGCCTTTGGTTGATTCAGATCTAGTCATTGAGCGCCTTTTCCGCAATTAAATGTATCCATATTGTTCGTGTTTATATGGCACCGTAACATCCTGTTGGCACACTACCCTATGGCCATGACTGCATGTCGCTACTTATGTTATTTTGGCAATCCTCTCTTTACTAGTATAACCTATTTTATTAATGATAAACAATGATTTGTGCTATTTCCATCTGCCAGTAGTTTTGGAGTTTATATGCTTACTTAAGACTTTCATTTACTGCAGAATGTGTTATTAATGGACGACATCATGTTCAGTCATAAGACTGACTCCTTCATCTTGACGTATTGGCCTTTCAAACACTAGATGAATAAAATTCCCTTCTGGTGGTGTAAACCCTCATCTTCGTCATTTTACCACATACGGGTACCGTATGACTTTTTAAATGCCTCTTTGGCAATCTGTTAGATTTCTTCACCTCCAGTACTTAATATTCCCTCTCAAACTTCATAATATCGTTTATTTACTTTACTATCATGACGATCATGAATAACTTGTATATGTATGTCATTTATATGCCTTACCTCTTTCATTATGATTCTTCATCCTTTCATTCATTCAGCTTACATGTTGGTCCTTTATAACAAATAAAGAAATATCTTTATAAGAGTTCATGGTGTGGTTACATATCTTTACACTTTAGATTGTTCTCTTATGGTTTAAATTTACTGAAACTAGTAGGCGGTTGAATGTGTTATCTTTTATAAATATGCCTCTATTGGTATTACTGGAATTATATTCATTGGGCATTCAATTCAGTTTGATTGACAGACCTTGTTATCATTGTGGAGATGAACTGACTGTGTACTTATAGAAGATGACTTGTAAAAGATCCTAAGGTCAGCTTAAGGAAAGACCAGACGTGTGTTTTTATGGACCGAGGGAAGCAAAACCCCATTTTTGCCCCAATTACACTGTGCAAGCAAGTGAGTTATCGTGTTAATAATACATTGAATATTAGTGATATGCCAACCACACTCGGTATATACATATCCATAATTATAGTTTGTGAATTTAGAGATGTTTCACCTAAGAATTTTCAGGACTGTCTTTCCCCAAGTTCGAGGTGCTCAATCTATTTTCAAAGCCCCTATCATATAACCCCAGCAGAGTTCAAAGAACTAAAGATTTAGTAAGATGAGTGGTTACAGAAAGGAGTTATTTGACCAAGTGTGTCATCGTGGGAAACCTAGTTTTATATGTGTGAAGAAGGAAGGCAGATCCTTATGTTTGGGTACTGCATATACAAAGTTGAACAAGATCACTCTCAAAAACAATTGCCCTATACCTTGATTAGATGATTTATGGGATTAACTGCAAATAACAGATGTCTTTTTCAAGAATGATTTGAGGTCCGAATATCATACCTAAATCATGCAACCACAGTTTATCTTTTGCAACAACACCCATATATAGTAATTCTTGTAATTGTTTGCTTGTCTCATCGTCAAAACTTGATACTATCCAATATTGCCTAATCTCCCTTGCATTTCAACCCAATATTTTCTATTAGCGTGATCTTCCATGTCTTTGCAAACCTATTGTTAAATGTGCAATACATTTTTGTTTGACTTTATATGGTTGTCAACATTCCAATGCTCTCGACCTTCAACATCTTTATTTCATGATCATGAGTTGTAGTTCATTCCGCAGAGAGCTGATTCACACGTCTGCCTTACATCTCATTTATTAATAATAATAAGCTCGTATAACTTGTTCTAAATTCATAAGGTAATTCAACTCTCATTAGTGTGGGTGATTGCAATTGTCACGATTCCCTTACTCTCTTTATTTTGAAATTCAACTCCCACATATATATATGACATCCTGATAAATAAACTTCTGCATTCTCTATTTAATCTTATTGTTGTACTCGAATTGGCTTCATATGAGAAAAGGCATGTTCCTATTGTTGCTTACTCAATCTATTTATCTATCCATTGGTGCTTTGCTCGTCCAATCCATTTATTCATCTATTACGCCTTACTCGTCCAATCTATTTGTCTATCTATTGCACTTTGCTTATCCAATCTATCTATCTATTTATTGCACATTGCTTGTCCCATCTATCTACTGCACTTATATTGTTGCATGTGGCTATAAAGTTAGCTTGTTAAAGCTCCATTGCTTGTTATCTTGTTTCTAATTCATTAGTTAAACTCAAGTATAATCGGGCCATCTTTCTCCTTGGCTGATTATTTATTGGACTTTTATGATCTATATTTATAAACCACAATTCTTGTGGCATTATATTTCAGAATTCATGATACATTTATGGTTATCTTTATTCTAACCACCTCACGTTAATCCCTCCTTCATAAATCTTTTCTAATTTCATTGTTTATTTATTTTGTTCCTAATGACTCACTTGACTACCAATTCCATCATTTTCATCTCTGACTATATTTATTCTAGCATCTAATTCGGACTTAGAGCAGATCTTAGACTAGTCTGATGAGGGAAGATCATGTGGTGCATTAAGAACAGGACGTTTTGATAAGTGCATAATCTCAACAATCTCTAGCGATATTATAGTAAGCTAGAAGAAGCATCAAGAATGATGAGATAGTTCAAATACATGTTAAGGTGACACAAGGACTACACAAAAGTCATATGGTCGAAAAATGGTCATTTTGACCAAAGAAGGAGACAATCAAAGTCTGGATGAGATATAAAGTATTTCAAAGGACTTCTCTAGTCAAGGATGTCAAGAGATTGGATATCAGAGATAATTGAGTCCTCATTACTTTAGGCTTTATGAGTTAGTATCAGAGTACTTATTAGGAAATGCAATTATTTCCACACTTATTAGTGGTCAAGATAGAGAACCAGTGGAGTAGAGTATCTCCTTACAGTAACAAGTTTTTCTTTTAAAGAGAATATCAATTGTGAACCAAAGTACTTAAGCTAGTGAAGTCACTGAGGATCTAGATATTCGACCGCAGGATTAAGCAGCTATGTACTTTGGGCTAATCATACCTTTTTGGAAAGAAGCAGTGAAAAGCAACTATCCATACTTGAGGTGACATTGCATACATGATCAAAATCATAAATTTTGAGAACAAAACTCTTTAAGGACGGAAGACTGTAATAACCCAACCCTAACCCGTATTTATTTATTTAAAGCATATTTATTTATTTATTTATTTAATCATATTTATTGATTTAATCACTTATGGTTATTTGTTTAACCAAATCATGTTTATTAATTCAATTACACTTAATTTATATATTTACTGAATTACCTTATGCCATTTAAATTTTTCGCTTTCATTTATCGTATTTAATCTTCCTGGTTGGTGGATATTTCATTTGGGCCCCATTTTGCAATTCAAGTTTTATTGATTGTTAATTTAAGTTTTGTTGATTGATTAAATTTTAGTTGAATCGATAGTAGGCCTCAATAATTATGATTGAGCGTAAAACTATTTTACATAACGTCATAAAATTTTAAGTTTTAGCTACACAAAAACTTAGACCCGAATTCATTTATTTTGGACCAATTCATTGGCCCCAAATTATGGCCTAATTCCATCGGGCTCAAATTTTGGCCCGAAAACTTTGATGCAATTAAATTAAGTTAATTGTTATCATTTGTGACTAATTTTAATTAGCAAAAAGATATTTTTGGAGGTTAAAAAAATCAGCCAAGTAAATTCTTCTTTCATTCCAAGCCAAGTAAAAGATAAACGCGCACACACTTCTCTTCTCCACCCTCAAACAAGCTCACACCCTCTCCTCCTAAGCTCTCAAAGAGGTAAAACCCTAACTTGATCTTGATGTGTTTTTGATTTTTTATGATTGTTTTAGTTATGTTTTATGTTCTTGTGATCAAAATAGATGTTATCATGTAAATTGTATTGATTTTGGGGATATTGGTCATGGTGGGGTTGAGCTTGAAGCATGTTAAGATTAGGGTTTTATCATGATCAAGTTAGCTTAAGTCAATTGATGGATTTGTATTGTTTTGTATATGCTTTTGTAATCTTTAGTCTTATTGATGATTATGATGATGTTTTTGGTGAATTGAAATGCTTTCAAGTGAGGATTTATGTGGAAAAAAAAAAAAGAGGAGAAAGCAAACACAGCGAGGCCTAGAAATGGCAGAAAATAGGGGTGATTTTGAGATTAAATTGGTAATGATCAGCCCACTTAAAAATGATGATTTTTAGTGGGAAGATAGGTCAGTGTATTAGCTTTTAAACACCTTCTCAATTGCCTTAATTTGATTTTTGTGGAAAAAGTTATGATTGTTTTTCTAGAACTGCACAAGTTCAACCAAAACTAATGCCCTCGTGTTCTAGCCCCATTTTGAGAACCTTATTATAGGAATCATATTTTGTGTTGCAAATAAAAAGTTTTTGGGACTTCTTAATCTTTTCATATTGGAATTTTAGGTCTCCATTTAAGGTCAAGGGTCAAAGTTATGAATTTTTGAAGTGAACTAACTTGCTTTAGTGCAAAGTGGGCTGTTATTATAATTTTTGTGCAGCGTATACTTAGCGAAAAATTCTGCAAAATTTACTATAGATTACCCATATTATTTTTGAATTTCCTATAAGATTTCAGAAATTTTGGTTCAGTATTTTGAGTTTGGTGATTTTTGAAAGAACTTTTAGTAATTGTGTAAAGAGCAATAATAAAGATTGAGTGAGATTGATCATGCACTCATTTTGTATATTTGGGGCCAAGTAAGGTCATTTAAGGGGGAAATGAATATTCATAAACTTTTATGGAGCTTTTAGCTTAATTAATGAGAGAGAAGAAGACAAGTATATAATTTGAGAGCTTATTTATGAGTTTTGAATCAATTATGAATTTTACAAAGAAAATACCAAGTTTAGTGAGCTTAATAGCTTTTATTGAGTTCAATGACTCATTAGGCTGGAATTCTATATTTAATGGACTTCTGAATGAAATGTGAAAAGTGGGAAGAATTTTGAACTCAGAAACCATATTTATCAGATCAATTTATTACAGTTTATGCTATTTTGAAGTAAGATATATCTCTCTTGACCTCAAATCTGTAGTACTTACTTACTCAATTCAGAATGTATCAAATGTATTTATTAAGCCTCACTGTTATCTTAAACCAAGTTATAAATCAGCGAGCCCTCGTATCAGCAACCTATCTCAGAAAAGGCCAAAACTACTCTCTCATTTGTCACCATCGCTGCTTTTTCCTTTGTAATCTCATTTATCTCATTGTGGTCTATTTTACTTTAATTTACTTTATATCGGATTTAATTACTTTCATTAATTCAGTTTTGAAGTTATATTGAAATACCCAAGTTATGTATTCCATTTAATTACTCAATTTCTATTACACATAGTTTTACTCACTCAATTATGTGAGCAAGGATTATTTACTGACTACACATACCTACAATGACATTTATGAAACATAGGCAAGACCTAGTTATCATTCCCCGTTATGCATAAGTGTTATCAAGTCAGAACCTATTTATCAAGTCAGATGACATTTACGAAATAGATGACATTTATCAAGTCAAGTGACATTTATGAAATAGATGACATTTATCAAGTCAGATGATATTTTTTAAAGACTCAAGGTACGTCCATTGCCTGTATCTTCAAAAAGTAAAAGATGTTTATCAAGTTATAACTCTTAATGGATTTATCAACGAATCAGTTTGTACAGCGATTTGCCATTGAACTTGTGACCTCGCCATTTATCAGCCATAGGGCGTCAGTCCATTATTTATTCGTGCGGCTTCAGGCCAACTCTTGATCGGATTGGCAGGTGTACACCTATGTATAGGTTATATCACTGAAAGGGGTTCATATCCAGATAATAATAAGCAATTCAGTTTCATATTGCTTTCATTTTCATTATTATTGCGAACTAAATGAATTGCAAAGGAGGGTACCCATCAATAGTATTTTTACACTCATTTTACAATATAGGAATGCATGTACTATGTTTTAGCTCACATTTTTGAATTGTTTTCATGGTTTTCATTTTGGGTGATGAAGTATCAACTGTTTATCCATTTAGCAAGCCCTTTTGGAAGTTATCAGATGCTCACAGTGGATTAAACATAGCATAAATGTTGGGATTGACTTCAGGATCAAGTTAGGTCTATATTCAATATACTTGTATAGTATGGAGTGCAAATTAGCACATGGTATGATTAGGTCAATTGTGTTGAAGTTGAACAATTATGGACTATGGTCTTGGAGTGTTCCAGTTTAATAGATATTTTGATTTGAACATAAGTTGCAAGATTAAATAGTTTCAGTGAGCCTTGTCCATATCAGGATGGTAATAGCGCCTTCTATCACTAAGCCTTCTACTGTAGTTTTTCATAAATTACGTCATTAGGATTTTGGGGGTGTTACAGATTTGGTAGAGCTAAGGTTCTAAGGGCCACTGTGATCTATCAAGTGTTTATGAATTAGCTATCATGCTATGTGTGAGTTATGTTAGACCAATTAAATGAGCTATTGACTATAAGTTCATTTGTATGGGCATATAAGGAGGAACCATTTCCATTTAGGTGACCCAATCATTTGGTAATATCCTGAGATTCGAGTATTAGCAAGGTGGAGTGTGGAACCATTTGGGTGACCTATTAGTGAGACATGCTCTCATTTATCTGCGAGTTGTATTATATGTTTCATTTTTCTCATTTGTTTAAATTTGTGCAATCGTGCCCTCCGGGTGTGTGACCCTTTGAGTTATGAACTTCGACGTGCGGCCGTTGAACTATTGAAGTGTTTCTCTCTATTTCAAGTATCTACTGTAAGGCTTTAAGCCGGATTTTAGTCAGTTTTTAGGTGGAACTCTGTCCGTTTTACCCCAGGATTTGAGAGTTTTATTTAGGTGTGTTAATATACTTGATCTTGGGTATAGTGATGGTTGAAACCCGATGAGAGGATGCCATTTGCAACTTCTTTATGGATTAATACAATGTCAAGTTAGATGTAAACCTCTAGATGAGGAAATGCTTTGTGGGGCAATATCTTTGAGCTGAACCAGTATGAGATGAATGTTACAATCAGTGCTTATGTCTGATGATAATAGTTAGTAGCTTATGCTGTGCTACTCGGCATTATATGGGAGGTACGAGTAAGATTAAGCTGTCATTCTTAATAGTAGGACCTTACATCATCAATGCTCCCATTACTTCCTGTCATTGACTTATTTCTACCCTCGTTACCTTGAATTGTTCAGAGGCATCATTTCTTTGCCACTAACACTCTCTTCATTTGTAATTGAGTGTTTATAAAAAATCTCATGTGTGGTCTGTGGCGAGTCCTTTAAACACAGCTGAGCAGCCTTTCTTATAGGCAATTTAAACCTTGACAATCATAATCGTTTAATTTTCTGTTTCCCTGATGGAGCCTATAATGACCCCCGATGCGTATTACTGTGTATTTTGCAGTTCTGCCTAAGCATGTTTGATCCATTCTACTTACAGTTAAGTCACTACTATGTTCATATTTTTACTGCCACCTACTTTGACTCCTTGCTTGTATTTGGGACTATTCATTTATTGCTTGCAAAGCCTTTGGTTGCTTCAGACCTAGTCATTCAGCACCTTTTCAGCAATTAAATGTATCCATATTATTCGTGTTTGTACAGCACCGTAACGTCCTATTGGCATACTATACTATGACCGTGACTGCATGTCATTACTCAAGTTATTTTAGCACTCCTTTCTTTACTAATATAACCTATCTTATTAATGACAAACAACGGTTTATGTTATTTCCATCTGCTAGCAGTTTTGGAGTTTATATGCCTACCCAAGACTTCCATTTGCCGCAGAAATTATTAATGATAGATGCCATCATGTCCAGTCATAAGACTGACTCCTTCATCTTGACATACTGGCTCTTCAAACACCAGATCAATAAAATTTTTCTTCTAGTGGTGTTAACCCTCATCTCTGCCATTTTATTCACATACAGGTACCGTATGACTTTTCAAATGCCTCTTTGGTAATCTATTAGATTTCTTCACCTCCGGTACTTAATATTCCCTCTCAACTTCATAACATCGTTCATTTACTTTACTATCATGACCATCATGAATAAACTACATGTCTTGTATATGTAGGTCATTTATATGCTCCACCTCTTTTATTATGATTCTTCATCCTTTCATTCATTCAGCTTACATGTCGGTCCTTTATAACCAATAAAGAAATATCTTGCAAGAGTTCATGGTGTGGTTACATATCTTTACACTTTAGATTGTTCCCTTGTTGTTTAAATTTATTGAGACCCGTAGGCAGTTGAATGTGTTATCTTTTATAAATGTGCCTCTATTGATATTGCTGGAATCATATTCATTGGGCATCAATTCAATTTAATTGGTAGACCTTGTTATCATTATGGGGATGAACTGACTGTGTACTTATAGAAGATGACTTGTAAAGATCCTAAGATTAGCCTAAGAAATGAGGGAAGACTAGACGTGTGTTTCTATAGACCGAGGGAAGAAAAACCCTATTTTTGCCCTAATTACACTATACAAGCGAGTTATCGTGTCAGTAATGGATTGAATATTAGTGATATGCCCACCGCACTCAATATATACATATCCATAATTATAGTTTATGAATTCAAAGATGTTTCATCTGAGGATTTTCAGGACTGTTTTCCCCAAGTTCTAGGTGCTCAATCCATTTTCAGAGCCCCTATCATATGAGCCCTAGCAGGGTTCAAAGAACTAAAGATTTTGTAAGACAAGTTGTTATAGAAGGGAGTTATTTAACCAAGTGTATCACCGATGGAAACCTAGTTTTATATGTGTGAAGAAGGAACACAGAATCTTGTGGTTGTGCACTGTGTACAGAGAGTTGAACAAGATCAATATCAAAAACAAGTGCCCTATACCTTGAATAGATTATTTATGGGATTAACTACTAACAACAGATGCCTTTTTCAGGAATGATTTGAGATCCTGATATCACACCTAAACCATGCAACCACAGTTTATCTTTTGTAAGAATGCCCATATATAGTAATTCTTGTTATTGTTTGCTTGTCTCATCTTTAAAACTTGATACTATCCAATATTGCTTAATCTGCCTTGCATTTCAACCCAATATTTTCTATTAGCATGATCTTCCATGTCTTTGTAAAGCCATTGTTAAATGTGCAATACATTTTGTTAGACTTTATATGGTTGTCAACATTCCAGTCCTCTCGACCTTCACCATCTTTATTTCATGATCATGAGTTGTAGCTCATTCCGCAGAGAGCCGATTCACACATCTATCTTACATCTCATTTATTCATAATGATAAGCTCGTATAACTTGTTCTAAATTCATAATGTAATTTAACTCTCATTGGTGTGGGTGATTGCGATTGTCATAATTCCCTTACTCTCTTTATTTTGAAATTCAACTCCCACACATATATCTTATATTCTGATAAATAAACTTCTGTATTCTCTATTTAATCTTATTGATGTACTCGAATTGGCTTCATATAAGTAAAAACATGTTCCTATTGTAGCTTGCTCAATCTATTTATCTATTCATTGGCACTTTGCTTGTCAAATCCATTTATCTATCCATTACGTCTTACTTGTCCAATCTATTTGTCTATCTATTGCACTTTACTTATCCAATCTATCTATCTATTTATTGCACATTGCTTGTCCCACCTATCTATTGCACTTATCTTGTTGCTTGTGGATAGAAAGTCACCTAGTTGAAGCTCCGTTGCTTGTCATCTTATTTCCAATTCATTAGTTAAACTCGAGCATAGTCGAGCTATCTTTCTCCTTGGCTGATTATTTATTGGACCTTTCATGATCCATATTTATAAACCATAATTTTTATGGCATTATATTTCAAACTTCATGATACACTTATGGTCATCTTTGCTCTTACCACCCTATGTTAATCCCTCCTTCATAAATCTTTTCTAGTCTCATTGTTTATTTATTTTGTTCCTAATAACTCACTTGACTACCAATTCTATCATTTTCATCTCTGACCATGTTTATTCTGGCATCTAATTCGAACTTAGAGCAGAACATTAGATGAGGGCTTTTTGGTAAGTGCATAATCTAGACAATATTTAGCGGTATTAGAGTAAGCTAGAAGAAGCATTGAGGATAATGAGACGGGTCAAGTACATGCTAAGATGACACAAGGACTACATAAGAGTCATATGATCATTTTGACCAAAGAAGGAGACAATCAAAGTTCAGATGAGATATAAAATATTCCAAAGGGCATCTCTAGTCAAGGGTGTCAAGAGACAGGATATTAGAGATAACTGAGTCTTCGTTATATTGGGCTTCATGAGTCAGTATCAGAGTACTTATTAGGAAATGCAATGGTTTCCATACTTATTAGTGGTCAAGACAGAGAACCAGTAGAGTAGAGTACCTGCTTTGTAGTAACAAGTCTTTCTTTTGAAGAGAATATCAATTTTGAACCAAAGTAATCAAGCCAGTGAAGTCACTAAGGATCTAGATACTCGACCATAGGATTAAGCAGCTATGCACTTTGGGCTAATCATGCCTTTTTGGAAGGAAGCAGTGAAAACTAACTATCTATACTTGAGGTGGCATTGCACACATGATCAAAATCATAAGTTTCAAGGACGAAACTCTTTAAGGGGGGAAGGATGTAATAACCCAATCCTAAACCATATTTATTTATTTGAAGTATATTTATTTATTTAATTAATCATGTTTATTTATTTAATTAATCATATTTATTGATTTAATTACTCATAGTTATTTGCTTAACCAAATCATGTTTATTAATTCAATAACACTCAATTTATATATTTACCGAATTATCCTATGTCATTTAAATTTTCTGCTTTCATTTATTGCATTCAATCATCCTGATTGAGCGATATTTCATTTAGGTCCTATTTTGCAGTTCAAGTTTCATTAATTGTTAATTCAAGTTTTGTTGATTAATTAAATTTCAGTTGAATCGATAGTAGGCCTCAATAATTATGATTGAGTGTTAAATTACTTTTCATAATGTCGCAAAATTTTAAGTTTTAGCTACACAAAAACTTGAACTCGAATTCATTTATTTTGGCCTAATTCATTGGGTCCAAATTATGCCCAATTCTATTGGGCTCAAATTTTGGCTTGAAAACTTTGGTGCAATTAAATTAAGTTAATTACTATCATTTGTGCCTAATATTAGTTAGTAAAAAGAGTTTTTTGGAGGCTTAAAAAATAAGCCAAGTAAATTCTTCTTTCATTCCTAGACAAGTAAACGATAGACACACACACACTTCTCTTCTCCACCCTCAAACAACCTCACATCCTCTCCTCCTAAGCTCTCAAAGAGGTAAAATTCTAACTTGATCTTGATGTATTTTTGATTTTTTATGATTGTTTTAGTTATGTTTTATGTTTTTGAGATCAAAATAGGTGTTATCATGTAAATTGTATTGATTTTGGGGATATTGATCATGGTGGGGTTGAGCTTGAAGCATGTCAAGGTTAGGGCTTTGTCATGATCCAGTCTGCTTAAGTTAAGTTATGGATTTGTATTATTTTGTATATGCTTTTATAATGTTTAGTCTTATTGATGATTATAATGATGTTTTATGTGATTTGGAATGATTTCAAGTGAGGATTTATGTGGAAAAAAGTGGAGAAAGCAAAAACAGTGAGGGTTAGGAGTGATAGAAAATAGGGGTGATTTTGAGATTAAATTGTTAATGATCAACCCACTTAATAATTATGATTTTTGGTGGATAGATAGGTCGGTGTGTTAGCTTCCAAATTCCTTTTGAATTGCCTTAATCTGAGATCTGTAGAAAAAGTTATGACTGTTTTGCTAGAACTGTACAGGTCCAACCAAAACTGACACACCTATGTTCTAACCCTATTTTGGGAACCCTATTGTGGAAATCGTATTTTGTGTTGCAAATAAAAGCTTTCTGGCAGTTCTTAGTCTTTCCATATTGGAATTTTAGGTCTCCATTTGAGGTCGAGGGTGAAAGTTATGAATTTTTGAAGTGAACTGACCTACTTTGGTGCAAAGTGGGTTGTTATTGCCATTTTTGTGCAACGTATACTTAGAGAAAAATTCTGAAAAATTTACTGTAGATTGCCTATATTATTTTCGAATTTCCTATAGGATTTCATGAACTTTGGTTGATTATTATGAGTTTCATGATTTTTTATAGCATTTTGAGTGATTGTGTAAAAAGTAATAATAAAGATTGAGTGAGATTGATCATGCACTCATTTTGTATATTTTGGGCCAAGTAAGGTCATTTAAGGAGGAAATAATATTCATGGACTTTCAAGGAGCTTTTATCTTGATCAATGAGAAAGAAGAAGAGAAGTATACAATTTAGGAGCTTGTTTATGAGCTTTGAATCAATTATAGATTTCACAAAGAAAATACTAAGTTTAGTGAGCTTAATAGGTTCGATTGAGTTCAATGACTCATTGGGCTAGAATTCTATATTTAGTGGACTTGTGAATAAAACATGAAAGGTGGGGAGAATTTTTGACACATAAATCATATTTATCAGACCAACTTATTACAGTTTATACAATTTTGAACCAAGATATATCTCTCTTGGCCTCAAACCTCTATTACTTACTCAATTCAGAATGTATCAAATGTATTTATTAAGTTAATTTAGTGTAATTATTGTTATCTTAAACCAAGCTATACATCAGCAAGCCTTAAACCCTTATCCGTAACCTATCTCAGAAAAAGCCAAAACCACTCTCTCATTTGTCACCATCACGGCCTTTTCCTTTGCAATCTCATTTATCTCATTATGGTCTATTTTACTGTCATTTGCTTTATATCGAATTTAATTACTTTCATTAATTCGGTTTTGAAGTTATATTGAAATACCCAAGTTATGTATACCATTTAATTACTGCATTTCTATTACACATACTTTTACTTACTCAATTATGTGAGTAAGGATCCTTTACTGACTACACATACCTATATTGACATTTATGAAGCAAAGTCGAGGCCTAGTTATCATTCCTCATTATGCATAAGTGTTATCAAGTCAGAATATATTTATCAAGTCAGATGACATTTATGAAACAAATGACGTTTATCAACTCAGATGATATTTATGAAACATATGACATTTATCAAGTCGGATGACATTTTTTAAAGACTCAAGATATATCCATTGCCTGTATCTTCAGAAAGCAGAACATGTTTATCAAGTTACAACTCTTAATGAGTTTATTAATGAATAAATTTATGCAGCGATTTACCATTTAACTTGTGGCCCCGTCAGTTATCATCTGTAGGGCGTCAATCCATCATTTATCTGTGTGGCTTCAGCCAACTCTTGATCGGATTGGTAGGTGCACACCTATGTATTGGTCATATCATTGCAAGGGATTCACATCTAGATAATAATGAGCAATTCAGTTTCATATTACTATCATTTTCATTATTATTGCGACCTAAATAAATTGCAAATGCGGGTACCCATCAATAGTATTTGTACGCTCATTTTACAATACAGAAATGCATGTACTGAGCTTTAGCTCACATTTTTGAATTATTTTCATAGTTTTCATTTTAGGCGATGAAGTATCATATGTTTCTCCATTTAGCAAGCCCTTTTGGGAGAAATCAGATGCTCATATTGGATACAGCATAGCATGAATGTAGGGATCGATCTCAGGGTCAATTTGGGTCTATATTCAATATACTTGTGTAGTGTGGAGTGCGAATTAGCATATGGAATGATTAAGTCATTTGTATTGAAGTTGAACTATTATGGACTTTGGTCTTGAAGTGTTTCAGTTTAATAAATATTGTGATTTGAATATGAGTTACAAGATTAAATAGTTTCAGTGAGTCTTGCCCTTATTAGGACAGCGGTAGCGCCTCCTATCATTAAGTCTTTCACTGCAGTTTTTGATAAATTTTATCGTTAGCATTTTCGAGGACATTACAGATTTGGTATCAGAGCTAAGGTTTTAAGGGCCACTGTGAGCTATCAAGTGTTTATGAATTAGTTCTTAAGGTGTGTATGAGTTGTGTTGGACTAGTTAAATGAACTATTGACTATAAGTTCATACGTACGGGCATATAAGGAGGAACCATTTCCATTTAGATGACCCAATCATTTGGTAATATCCTGAGACCCAAGCATTAGCAAGGTGGAGTGTAAAACCATTTGGGTGACCTGTAAGTGAGGCATGCTCTCATTTATCTGGAAGTTGTAGTGTATGTTTTATTTCTCTCATTTGTTTAAATTTTTACAATCGTGCACTTCGGGTGTGTGACCCATTGAGTTATGAACTCCAGTGTGTGGCTGTTGAACTATTAAAGTGTCTCTCTCCATTTCAGGTATCTACTGTAAGGCTTTAAGCCGGATGTTAGTCAGTTTTTAGGTGAAACTTTGTCTGTTTTACCCCAGGATTTGAGAGTTTTATTGAGGTGTGTTAATATACTTGATCTTAGGTGCAGTGATGGTTGAAACCCGATGAGGGGATGCCATTTGCAACTTCTTAAGAGATTAATACAGTGTCAAGTTAGATGCTCTAGATGAGGAAATACTTTATGGGATAATGTCTTTGAGCTAAACCAGTATGAGATGAATGTTACAATGAGTCTTATGTCTGATGATAACAGTTAGCAGCTTATAGTGTGCTACTTGGCATTATATGGGTGGTACGAGTAAGATTAGGTTGCCATTCTTGACATTAGGACCTTACCTTATCAATGCTCCCATTACTTCCTGTCATTGACTGATTTCTGCCCTAGTTACCTTGAATTGTTCAGAGGCATCATTTCTTTGCCACTAACACCCTCTTTATTTGTAATGGAGTGTTTATGGAAAATCTTATATGTGGTCTATAGGGAGTTCTTTAAACACATCTGAGCAACCATTCTTATAGGCGATTCAAACCCTGACAATCATAATCGTTTAATTCTCCGTTTGCTCAATGGAGCCTATAATGACCCCCGGTGTGCATCACTGTATGATTTGTAGTTCTTCCTAAGCACATTTGATCCATTCTACTTACAGTTCAGTCACCACTATGTTCATATTTTTACAACCACCTACTTTAACTCTTTGCTTCTATTTGAGCACTATTCATTTATTGCTTGCAAAGACTTTGATTGCTTCAGTCCCAGTCACTGAGCGCCTTTCTAGCAATTAAATGTATCCATATTATTCGTGTTTATATAGCACCACAACGTCCTGTTGGCATACTACTCTATAGCCGTGACTGCATGTCGTTACTCAAGTTATTTTGGCAATTCCTTATTTACTAGTACAACCTATCTTATTAATGATAAACAACGATTTGTGCTATTTTCATCTGCCAGTAGTTTCAAAGTTATATACCTACCCAAGACTTTCATTTACTGCAGAATGTGTTATTAATGGATGCCACAATGTTCGGTCATAAGACTGCCTCCTTCATCTTGACGTATTGGTCTTTCAAACACCAGATGAATAAAATTCCTTTTGGTGGCGTTAACCCTTATCTTGATCATTTTACTCACATACGGATACCGTATGACTTTTCAAATGCCTCTTTGGTAATCCGTTAGATTTCTTCACCTCCAGTACTTAATATTCCCTCTCAACTTCATAACATCGCTCATTTACTTTACTATCATGATCATCATGAATAAACTACATGTCTTGTATCTGTAGGTCATTTGTATGCCTGACCTCTTTCATTACGATTCTTCATCCTTTCATTCATTGAGCTTATATGTCGGTCCTTTATAACCAATAAAGAAATATCTTTGTAAGAGTTCATGGTGTGGTTACATCTCTTTACACTTTAGATTGTTCCCTCGTCGTTTAAATTTACTGAGACCAGTAGGCAGTTGATTGTGTTATCTTTTATAAATATGCCTCTATTGGTATTGCTGGAACCATATTCATTGGGCATTCAATTCAGTTTGATTGGCAGAGCTTGTCATCATTATGGGATGAACTGATTGTGTACTTATAGAAGATGACTTGTAAAGATCCTAAAGTCAGCTCGAGAAATGAGGAAAGACTAGAAGTGTGTTTTTATGGACCGAGGGAAGAAAAACCCTATTTTTACCCTAATTACACTGTGCAAGCAAGTGAGTTATCGTGTCAATAATGCATTGAACATTAATGATATGCCCACCACACTCGGTATATACATATCCATAATTACAGTTTGTGAATTTAGAAATGTTTCATCAGAGGATTTTCAGGACTATTTTTCCCCAAGTTCTAGGTGCTCAATCCATTTTCAGAGCCCCTATCATATGACCCCCAATATTGTTCAAAGAACTAAAGATTTAGTAAGATGAGTTGTTACAGAAGGGAGTTATTTGACTAAGTGTGTCACCGTGGGAAACCTAGTTTTATATATGTGAAGAAGGAAGGCAGAACCTTATGGTTGTGTAATGTGTACAGAGAGTTGAACAAGATCACTATCAAAAACAAGTGCCCTATACCTTGAACAGATGATTTATGGGATTAACTGCCAACAATAGATGTCTTTTCCAGGAATGATTAAGGTCCGAATATCATACCTAAATCATGCAACCGCAGTTTATCTTTTACAAGAACACCCATATATAGTAATTTTTGTAATTGTTTGCTTATCTCATCTTCAAAACTTGATACAATCCAATATTGCCCAATCTCCCTTGCATTTCAACCCAATATTTTCTATTAGCGTGATCTTCCATGTCTTTGCAAACCTATTGTTAAATGTGCAATACATTTTTGTTCAAGTTTATATGGTTGTAAACATTCCAGTGCTCTCGACCTTCACCATCTTTATTTCATTGATCATGAGTTGTAGTTCATTCCGTAGAGAGCCGATTCACACATCTACCTTACATCTCATTTATTCATAATGATAAGCTGGTATAACTTGTTCTAAATTCATAATGTAATTCAACTCTCATTAGTGTGGGTGATTGCGATTGTCACGATTCCCTTACTCTCTTTATTTTGAAATTCAACTCCCACATATATATCTGACATCCTGATAAATAAACTTCCGCATTCTCTATTTAATCTTATTGTTGTACTCGAATTGGCTTCATATGAGCAAAGGCATGTTCCTATTGTTGCTTACTCAATCTATTTATCTATCCATTGGTGCTTTGCTCGTCCAATCCATTTATTCATCTATTACGCCTTACTTATCCAATCTATTTGTCTATCTATTGCACTTTGCTTACCCAATCTATCTATCTATTTATTGCACATTGCTTGTCCCATCTATCTACTGCACTTATATTGTTGCTTGTGGCTATAAAATTAGCTTGTTAAAGCTCCATTGCTTGTTATCTTGTTTCCAATTCATTAGTTAAACTCAAGTATAATCGGGCCATCTTTCTCCTTGGTTGATTATTTATTGGACTTTTACGATCCATATTTATAAACCACAATTCTTGTGGCATAATAGTTCAGAATTCATGATACACTTATGGTTATCTTTATTCTGACCACCTCATGTTAATCCCTCCTTCATAAATCTTTTTTAGTCTTATTGTTTATTTATTTTGTTCCCAATGACTCACTTGACTACCAATTCCATCATTTTCATCTCTGACTATGTTTATTCCAGCATCTAATTCAGACTTAGAGTAGATCTTAGACTGGTCTAATGAGGGAAGATCATGTGGTGCATTAAGAATAGGACGTTTTGATAAGTGCATAATCTCAACAATGTCTAGCGGTATTATAGTAAGCTAGAAGAAGCATCAAGAATAATGAGACAGTTCAAATGCATGCTAAGGTGACACAAAGACTACACAAGAGTCATATGGTCAAAGTGGTCATGTCGACCAAAGAAGGAGACAATCAAAGTCCAGATGAGACATAAAGTATTCCAAAGAGCTTCTCTAGTCAAGGGTGTCAAGAGACTGGATATCAGAGATAATTAAGTCCTCATTACATTAGGCTTTATGAGTCAACATCAGAGTGCTTATTAGGAAATGCAATTATTTCCACACTTATAAGTGGTCAAGATAGAGAACCAGCAGAGTAGAGTACCTTCCTTGCAGTAACAAGTTTTTCTTTTGAAGAGAATATCAATTTTAAACCAAAGTAGTTAAGGCAGTGAAGTCAGTGAGGATCTAGATATTCAACCGCAGGATTAAGCAGCTATGTACTTTGGGCTAATCATACCTTTTTGGAAAGAAGCAGTGAAAAGCAACTATTCATACTTGTGGTGACATTGCATATATGATCAAAATCATAAGTTTTAAGGATAAAACTCTTTAAAGAGGGAAGGCTGTAATAACCCAACCCTAACCCGTATTTATTTATTTAAAGTATATTTATTTATTTATTTATTTATTTATATTTATTGATTTAATCACTTATGGTTATTTGTTTAACTAAATCATGTTTATTAATTCAATTGCATTTAATTTATATATTTACCGAATTACCTTATGCCAGTTGAATTTTCCGCTTTCATTTATCGTATTTAATCGTCCTGATTGGTGGATATTTCATTTGGGCCCCATTTTGCAATTCAAGTTTTACTAATTGTTAATTCAAGTTTTGTTGATTGATTAAATTTTAGTTGAATCGATAGTAGGCCTCAATAATTATGATTGAGCGTAAAATTATTTTGCATAACGTCATAAAATTTTAAGCTTTAGCTATGCAAAAACTTAGGCCCGAATTCAATTATTTTGGACCAATTCATTGGCCCTAAATTATGGCCCAATTTCATTGGGCTTAAATTTTGGCCCGAAACCTTTAATGCAATTAAATTAAGCTAGTTGTTATCATTTATGACTAATTTTAATTAGTAAAAAGATATTTTTGGAGGTTAAAAAAATTACCCAAGTAAATTCTTCTTTCATTCCAAGCCAAGTAAAAGATAAACGCACACACACTTCTCTTCTCCACCCTCAAACAAGCTCACACCCTCTCCCCTAAGCTCTCAAAGAGGTAAAATCCTAACTTGATCTTGATGTGTTTTTGATTTTTTTATGATTGTTTTAGTTATATTTTATGTTCTTGTGATCAAAATAGATGTTATCATGTAAATTGTATTGATTTTGGGGATATTGGTCATGGTGGGGTTGAGCTTGAAGCATGTTAAGATTAGGGTTTTATCATGATCAAGTTAGCTTCAGTCAATTAACGGATTTGTATTGTTTTGTATATGCTTTTATAATCTCTAGTCTTATTGATGATTATGATGATGTTTTTGGTGAATTGGAATGCTTTCAAGTGAGGATTTATGTGAAAAAAATAGAGCAGAAAGCAAACACAACGAGGGCTAGAAATGGCAGAAAATAGGGGTGACTTTAAGATTAAATTGGTAATGATCAGCCCACTTAAAAATGATGATTTGTAGTGGGTAGATAGGTCAGTGTATTAGCTTTCAAACACCTTTTCAATTTCCTTAATTTGATTTTTGTGAAAAAAGTTATGACTGTTTTTCTAGAACTGCACAAGTTCAACCAAAACTAACGCACTCGTGTTCTAGCCCCATTTTGAGAACCCTATTGTGGGAATCATGTTTTGTGTTGCAAATAAAAACTTTTTAGGACTTCTTAATCTTTTCATATTGGAATTTTAGGTCTCCATTTAAGGTCAAGGGTCAAAGTTATGAATTTTAAAGTGAACTGACCTGCTTTAGTGCAAAGTGGGCTGTTATTATAATTTTTGTGTAGCGTATACTTAGAGAAAAATTCTGCAAAATTTACTATAGATTACCCATATTATTTTTGAATTTCCTATAAGATTTCAGGAATTTTGGTTGAGTATTTTGAGTTTGGTGATTTTTGAAAGAACTTTTAGTAATTATGTAAAGAGCAATAATAAAGATTGAGTGAGATTGATCATGTACTCATTTTGTGTATTTTGGGCCAAGTAAGGTCATTTAAGGGGGAAATGAATATTTATGAACTTTCATGGAGCTTTTAGCTTGATTAATGAGAGATAAGAAGGCAAGTATACAATTTGGGAGCTTGTTTATGAGCTTTGAATCAATTATGGATTTTACAAAAAAAAATGCCAAGTTTAGTGAGCTTAATAGCTTCTATTGAGTTCAATGACTCATTGGGTTGGAATTCTATATTTAATGAACTTTTGAATGAAATGTGAAAAGTGGGAAGAATTTTCGACTCAGAAACTATATTTATCAGACCAATTTATTACAATTTATGCTATTTCGAAGCATGATATATCTCTCTTGGCCTCAAATCTGTATTACTTACTTACTCAATTCAGAATATATCAACTATATTTATTAAGCCAATCTAGTGTACTCGCTGTTATCTTAAACTAAGCTATACATCAGCGAGCCTTAAACTCGTATCAGCAACCTATCTTAGAAAAGGCCAAAACCACTCTCCCATTTGTCACCATCACGGCTTTTTTCTTTGTAATCTCATTTATCTCATTGTGGTCTATTTTACTTTAATTTACTTTATATCGGATTTAATTGCTTTTATTAATTCAGTTTTGAAGTTATATTGAAATACCCAAGTTATGCATTCCATTTAATTACTCAATTTCTATTACACATACTTTTACTTACTCAATTATATGAGTAAGGATCATTTACTGACTACACATACCTACAATGACATTTATAAAACATAGTTAAGGCCTAGTTATCATTTCCCATTATGTATAAGTGTTATCAAGTCCGAACCTGTTTATCAAGTCAGGTGACATTTATGAAACAGATGACATTTATCAAGTCAAGTGACATTTATGAAATAGATGACATTTATCAAGTCAGACGACATTTTTTAAAGACTCAAGGTACATCCATTGCCTGTATCTTAAGAAAGCAGAACATGTTTATCAAGTTATAACTCTTAATGGGTTTATCAATGAATCAGTTTATACAGCGATTTGCCATTGAACTTGTGACCTCGTCAGTTATCAACTATAGGGCGTCAGTCTATTATTTACCCATGCAGCTTCAGGCCAACTCTTGATCGGATTGGCAGGTATATATCTATGTATAGGTCATATGAGGATGTTCTGATAAGTGCATAATCTCAACAATGTCTAGCGGTATTACAGTAAGCTAGAAGAAGCATCAAGAATAATGAGACAGTTCAAGTACATGGTAAGGTGACACAAGGACTACACAAGCGTCATATGGTCATTTTGACCAAAGAAGGGGACAATCAAAGTCCAAATGAGATACAAAGTATTCCAAAGGGCTTCTCTAGTCAAGGGTGTCAAGAGACTAGATATCAGAGATAATTGAGTCCCTGTTATATTGGGCTTTATGAGTCAGTATCAGAGTGCTTATTAGGAACTGCAATTATTTCTACACTTATTAGTGGTCAAGATAGAGAACCAGTAGAGTACAGTACCTTCCTTGTAGTAACAAGTTTTTCGTTTAAAGAGAATATCAATTTTGAATCAAAGTAATCGAGCCGGTGAAGTCACTGAGGATCTAGATATTCGATCGCAGGATTAAATAGCTATATACTTTGGGCTAATCATACCTTTTTGGAAAGAAGCAGTGAAAATCAACTATCCATACTAAAGATGACATTGCATATATGATCAAAATCATAAGTTTCGAGGACAAAACTCTTTAAGGAGGGAAGGCTATAATAACGCAACCCTAACCCATATTTAAAGCATAGTTATTTATTTAATTAATCATGTTTATTTATTTAATTAATCGTATTTATTAATTTAATTACTCATGGTTTTTTGTTTAACCAAATCATGTTTATTTATTCAATTACACTCAATTTATATAGTTACCGAATTACCTTATGTCATTTAAATTTTTCGCTTTTATTTATCGTATTTAATCATCCCGGTTGGGGGATATTTCATTTGGGTCCCATTTTACAATTCAAGTTTCATTGATTGTTAATCAAGTTTTGTTGATTGATTAAATTTTTACTGAATCGCTAGTAAGCCTCAATAATTATAGAGCATTAAATTATTTTCCATAATGTCACAAAATTTTAAGTTTTAGCTACGTAAAAACTTAGGCCTGAATTCATTTATTTTAGCCCAATTCCATTGGGCTCAAATTTTTGCCCGAAAACTTTGGTGCAATTAAATTAAGTTAATTGCTATCATTTATGCCTAATTTTAATTAGCCAAAACATATTTTTGGAGGCTTAAAAAAATCATCCAGGTAAATTCTTCTTTCATTCCTAGCCAAGTAAAAGATAGACACACACACACTCTTCTCTTCTCCACCCTCAAACAAGCCTCACACCCTCTCCTCCTAGGCACTCAAAGAAGCAAACCCCTAACTTGATCTTGATGTGTTTTTGATTTTTTGCATGATTATTTTAGTTATATGTTCTTGAGATCAAAATAGATGTTGTCATGCAAATTGTATTGATTTTGGGGATACTGATCATGGTGGGGTTGAGCTGGAAGCATGTTAAGGTTAGGGTTTTATCATGATCAAGTTAGCTAAAGTCAAGTGATGTATTTATGTTGTTTTCTATATGCTTTTGTAATCTCTAGTCTTATTGATGATTATGATGATGTTTTTGGTGATTTGGAATGATTTCAAGTGAGGATTTATGTGAAAAAAAGAGGAGAAAGCAAAAACAGTGAGGGCTAGAAATGGCTGAAAACAGGGGTGATTTTGAGATTGAACTGGTAATGATCGGCCCACTTAAAAATAGCAAAGGTGGATACCCATCAACAGTGTTTCTATGCTCATTTTACAATATAGGAATGCATGTACTGAGTTTTAGCTCACATTTTTGAATTGTTTTCATGTTTTTCATTTTAGGTGACGAAGTATCACATGTTTCTCCATTTAGCAAGCCCTTTTGGGAGTCATCAGATGCTCACAGTGCATTCAACATAGCATGAATATTGGAATCGACCTCAGGGTCAAGCTAGGTATATATTTAATATACTTGTATAGTGTGGAGTACAAATTAGCACATAGTATGATTAAGTCGATTGTATTGAAATTGAACTATTATGGACTTTGATCTTGGAGTGTTTCAGTTTAATAGATATTGTGATTTGAATATAAGTTGTAAGATTAAATGGTTTCAGTGAGCCTTGTCCTTATTAGGACGGCAGTAGCGCCTATCATTAAGTCTTCCACTGTAGTTTTTCATGAATCATATCATTAGCATTTTAGGGGCGTTACAATGGCACTCAACTGTAGTATGGTTTGTCCGCCCATACTTAGCACAAGGCTCCTTTGATGCCGTTAGACGACTTTATCAGGGCCAGCAGCAAGTTTCTTCTACGCAACATTCTCACTTGATGTACCGTGATCATTTCATTTTCTCTTCTGATTTCCTGGATTCAAAGCCCTTGATTCACCCTTCATTCATTCCACCTCAACAACTCTTTCGTACAACTCTTGCTAAGTTTGAATTGGCTGGCCTACTAATTGATTCTAAATATGAAAGGCTAAACCTTCTTCAAACCTTCTCATTTTCAGCTTTTCGGTCGCCACAAAATCTGGAGCGAATCTTAATAACTTCGTAAACATGCGGGCATATTGCATCTCCATCATATTACCACTCATCTTTAACTCCATTAACTCTTTCTCCTTCTGTCGTTGGACTATGATTGGATAGAAGTTGCTCTGAAGAAACTTATCCCAGGTAAGCTCGGGTCCTTGTAGCTTATCTTTTATAGTACTCCACCAGATATCTGCTTTACTAGCTACATAAAAAGTCCCTATGTTTACCTTTTTCTCTTCAAGTACTTCAACTACTACAAATATCTTTTCCATTCCCCTAATCCAGTCCTCCAATTCCACAGGATCAATGTTTCTATCATAAGCCTTAGGGTTGCATCGGTTTACCTTATCAGCTAGTTAATCAAGCTTTGAGGGTTTTCGTGGAGGCATAGGGGGTGCAGGAGAAATCCTCTTCATCAGCTCAATTACTAAATTTTTCTAATAATTCAGGTCCTTTACACTACTAGACACTTCCAAGGCCACCGTTGGGCCTCTGTTAGGATCTTATTGGGGTTCCTCATTCACTCGATTACCTAAACCCTGAGATTCATCTTCCTTACTATGGTGATTGTTGTCTACAGACTCTGACATACTATAATGCTAAATCATATAAGTTTATTATCTAAATTTATGTAATATTATCATAAAGCAGTAAGCATTCCGAATCAAACCTTAATTTAACTCAAACATTACCTTTGTTGCATATACATGTACATATATATGTAAAGTTCATACAAAAAAATATTACAATATTTCATAGTAAACTTCCCCGCATTCGAACCAAAGCTCCTAACCTAATCCTCCACCATACCCACTAACTGAAGTCGTTTACCAAGTAAAACCTGCCTCGAACCCCAAAAAAAAGGCGAATTACCTCGTCACAGCTGGTTAGGTTAGCCTACCTATATACGTCATATATACATGCAATGAGAAAAAGAATATCACGCTATATCAGCTGCACGAGACAAAATAACCAAAAATAGGTCTAACCCATAAGCAAGAGGAGGGTCACGCCTTATGATACCGAGAGGGATCGTAATCAGGGTCGGAGGAATCATCATCCTCCTCTCCTGAGTCACTGTTAGCATCCTCCATCTCCAAATTCTCATCATTAAGATCACTCTCGTAATCTTCTAGATCCTCCTCTAAGGGCTCATGCTCTCCCACCTCCTCCTCTAGCTCCTCCTTATCCTTGTCAGGCTCCATTGCTCCCTCGTCGGAACTCACCTCTATGAGCTCTGGGGAACTCAGGCACCTCCTTAACCACATGAACCTCATCAGAGGCCTCATCTCCTGAGCCAGCCTGCAGAGAAGCAGGTGGCAGTTGCACAGGAGGCTACGGGGGCTGTGGTCCCTAAGCCGGTGGAGGTGAGGGTAGGACAGTAGGTGGGTGCATATCGGGGGCAAGGCAAATGAATGGAAGAAGATCATAAGAAATGCCTCTCAACTCTAGCTCCTCTCGAAGCGGTAAGTCTCCAGTGATCACAAACCACGCCCCTAAGATCTGGAACCGCTCCCCATCAGGCCCTAGGCCTCCTATAACCATGAAGTCATGGTATCGTAGTCTGAACTCATGCCACAAGGCAATGAAGGGTAAAGACCACAGTAGTCTACAAGCGTGGGCCATCACATCATGAAACTCAGAAAATGGATCCTACATGTAGGCTGCCATGGCCACGTGCAAAGTAGAAATGTGGGCTGCTACTGAAGTTTACGGTGCCATGTGAATAGTGTACGGGTCCGCAGGTATTTTTGGATGAGCCATCTAAACATGAAAATAATAGGAAGAGGGAATAAGCCACATTTACACATAGATTTCCCCTAAGGAAAACTCAATTTACCTATATTATTATCTCAAAACCTTATATCCTAACTCTCAAGCATCCTATGCTCACAGTGATTTGGTAACCTGGCTCTGATACCACACTTGTACTGCCCCCAATTCCTAATACCTGATTATTCTAACTTAATTATTCATTTACTGTTGATTGGCAGCGGAAGTCTGTTGATTGGAGGCATTACCGCCATTCCGTAGTGGAACAAGGCTAACTAAATTTACCTATGTTACTGTATTACTCATTTAATCACCTGATTCACCATATAATTGAAATAACATATATTCACCCATTTACACAAGTTGTGATGCATCTGATAACTCAACATACGATTACAAAATACTAGTAACTACAAAGCCCAAAACAATACACAACCATCAGGTTTATAGTGCTAGCCTATAAATCACCGTAACTGTTTAGCTATTGAATCGTCAGCAAAAGGAATTGTAGCACTCTTTCATTTCTTGCTACCCTCTGATTTGCCAGGAGGAGGACTGTTCACTTATCCATTACCTAAAATAAAAAACATAAAAACATTCAAAATATGAGCCGAAGCTCAGCACGTACATGCCTATACAGTAAAATAAACTTTGAGTTTAATTAGTTGGGTGCCCGCATTTCAGAACATTTTGTTTTACACACAGGAGAGAAGGGGGGGGAGAGAGAGAGAGAGACAGAGAGAATGTATGAGTGAAGCTGATTTGCCGATTGTTATCTGAAAATGGATCCTTGTTGATACCTGCAGTGATCTTGAGATAGGTACACACCTTCGAGGCAGATCGGAAAGCCTGAGTTACAGCCGTGCGGGCAGATTAAAGGGCATAAGCCTTGAATTGATAATTGATGGAGTCACTTGCTTATGTCACAAAACATTGCATAAAATGATTCATTATATGAATATCATATGGATTTTGCATAGTTGTAAGTTTTCAAAGAGCACAGGCAATGTATGTACTTGGTCTTTGAGAATCTCTCTCCGTTTTATTAAAAATCGTTTACTGGCAGCTTGAAGCGACAGAGGTGGCCTCACTTCTGCTTCAAATATGTAATTTTTCTTGATTAGTGCAAGATTAAGAAGTTTTGTTACGTTTATTAACTTAATGAATAATTTAAATTTATAGGACCTGTCCTTAACAATTATCCCGCCGATTATTTATTCATCCAGTTTGGCTCTATATTATTTTTGTTTCGCTCCCATATCTAATATTGCTAATGTTCATTTAATAGAGGTCACGATAGCATAATGATATAGCTTGCCTTGTGTTTATTAATAATATTGACATTATTGACATAACCAGTTGAATTATTACTGTAAGCTCATTAACAATGTCATTTCCTCGCACTTATTAGCATTAATATCATTGTTAATCATTATTATTATTATTGTCAAAATTATGGCTATTTTATCGTAATTATTATTGTTGTTATTATTATGGGTATTGTTTTCCTCCTTAACTAGCCACATCATTGGGGATTACCGTTATACTTTAAACTTTTGATTGCGACACAGTTTAGGGCAGCGCATAAACTTGGTTCGGGGTTCAAGTCGAGTCCCAATAATACAATTATTCGTTAGCGAAATAAAACGACATAGGCATGTTCTTTTAGTAACTCAACTTCACAAAGCTTATGTGTTCCTTTCTCCCCCCTTTCTTACTTGACGATCTACTCATGCCATAGACTTATACCACCATCATACACATGCATATATTTCTTTCTTTTTACTCAATCATTTCTAAAGAGCCACTTAAACATCATTAAAACAATCTAAGTAAGCTAAAGCTTCTCCCAAACATTTGACCCTAGCTCACCAACTCATGACAATAATTCACCCAATACACAAAATTTGAACACCAAATTCTCATTAATTTTATTCAAATATTCAATATAATTCGCTTAAAACCACCAAATTAACCATAATCAAGCTTGTAGTTTTAATCCAATTTCAACCCAAATCACCAAGCCATGATCATCACCTAACCCACATATGAACCTTATGCATATATACACATATTCCTCTATTTAATCATTAATTAATTTATTTAAACATTAATAACTCAACACAATCAAATTAAATATCATTTCAAGCCATAAAGCTAATCTCAAACTCATGGTCACAACCAATTCATCCAACATATATTTCACTTTAAACTTATTCTAGTATGCACTAAAATCATCTCAACATCATCAAAATAACTTTCTCGAGCCCAATCTTTACATCAAACATCACCCTTCCTTACTACCATGTTCATTCCGGATCTCCCTTCATCCATTCAATTCGACGACCAACATTCAAGAAAACCACAAATTGACATTACACCAAGGGTAAATACATCATTTTTACAAAAATTTATCGTTAACAAGTGAAACTCAAATTTATAGGGGTTAGGATTTCACAACTTTCACCCACTTGACACACCCAAAGAGGTGAAGAAGAGGATGGCTGGGACGATGGGCTGGGCAGGGGAATCCAGCGAGGTTGGGCGGTGGAATCCAGTGAGGTGACCGGGGCACGGTGGTGGAAGGCAGTAGATGCAGCTGGCAAAAAATAGAGCAGAGGCAGAGAGGGGGGTCGGGTCTGGAAAAGCAGGGAAAGGGGGGTTGGGGTTTTGGTTTATTTCTTATTTTTGTTTTGATTTGTTTGGGTTCAATGGTTTATTTTCAATTTGGTTAATTCCTTTTTTTCCTTTTTCTTTCTACCTTTTATTTCTTGACACATAACCCCTTTTTCTAGAAATTTTTTTCTCATCTTTATCCAACTTCTTTTATTTTTACTTCATTCATTATATATATACATATATAGAAAATTGAAGTAATAGATTTGGCTAAGATTAATAAATAAAATTATACATTTGTTGGCTGGAAAAATTTGGGTGAAATATTTTCATTTTTGATTAATAAGTAACTCCTTTTTTATATACATAACTCACATTATTGTTATTATTATTACATTATTACTGTATTTGTTCATTTATTATAATTATTACTACTTTACAAATTAGCCCTTTGATAATTAGGCCAATTTTTTTTAATTCTGCAGGTATTAGCACTTGAATGAATTATTTAGGAGCATTACGGGATGTATTTTGAGGCCAAGTCGTCGTTTCAACCTGTGATGCACGAATATTTATACATGTACATATACATAAAATGCTAAATTGAAATGCGGCGCCTAACTTGATTAATTTGTGATTAGGACAATTTGAAGTAATTAACAAGGATCTTAGGTTCAGGCTCTTACACAGTATTTCTTTTTTTCAATGTTTCCAGCCTATTTTTCACATTTGAAACTGAAAAACCAAACTTCCATATACTCAGCAATACTTTGTAAATGCAGTGCCAGTAAATGTGTTACCGATTTTCTCCCCTTTCTCCATTTGCTCTAACAATGCATCAACTAAGACTAAATCTATCACGTCAGACCAAGTCAAATTGCTCTTTCGGTTGCGATGCTTCCACCCTCCTTGAGCACACACTCATCCTACAACAGAAAAGCAAACATGGATTATCACATCGGCATCATTTTAACACAAATTTTCCATAAGCGACTACAACATTAGCCCACAATTTTAACATATACATATCATAAGCAGCACCACAACATCAGCATCATTTTAACACTCATAGCAAACCTGTGCAGACATAGCAGAACATGAAAATGAACATATGTAGTATTTTGATCGTTACTATGGTCCATCCACAAAGCACTAGATCAGCTATCTCTGAATTCTTCTATTTCTCTCCTCTCACTTGTTGAGTTGGAAAGACAGCCACCATATGGTTCATTATAAGTAAGTAGTTCACAATTAACCTTTTCTATAAGCTCCCTATCCAGATCAACCTATCAAATAGTTGGATAATATATATGCAGCAAACACAATATCAGATTGTGTGCGTACTGAGTATAATGGCTCATTCCACTTGCTAAGATTGCAAACCTCTTCTTTACAACATCAAAAGCCCTTTGTATTTCATTTTGAAGAGAAGAATGCCTATGGCTAAATATTTCTCTAGCCTATTAGGGAGCACGCATGCCATATTCTTTGAAATGGTAACTAGTTTTTCGGTAGGGAGTCAAGAACCCATGTTTTAATTGATATCTTGAGTCAACAAGATAGTACTTTCTATTAGGAACTCTTATGCTATCAATTCTATTATCTAGTGCACTATTTAGAACTCTCGAATCAGAAGTGAAACCTTCCCAACTTGATAACGTGTAAGTGAACTTCAAATCAAACCCACA
>JAKOGI010003003.1:0-7500 GCA_029747015.1 Carnegiea gigantea | reverse complement strand
CTGGGAATCTGAGACTGCAAGAGGTCTTACCTGAAAATAGATACTTAGGCCTTTCTCCTAGCCTTTTAATGAACCCCTTTGGATAAGTATCTTGGGAGATATGCTTGTTTGAAATTGATGCTGCAGTTCTGGAAGTTACTGCCAACTTTTACTTGAGCTTTGTGCTTGTTTTCCTTTTTGGTCCCCTCCCTTTTTCTTTTGGCTGGTTGTTTGGCCATGTTTTCAAGGTTTGTGCTTAATGTTAAGGCCTATATAAGTGGTGAGAACCTCATCTTGTAACTCACATTTGAAGTATATGAATTGGTTGAGTTTATACTCCCTTGTGTCTCTCTCTTTCTTGCTTATCTCTAGCTCAGCTCGTTAGAGTGGTGTTCAAGAGTCCTTCAAGGTTAATTGAGTGCTAATATCTTATCTCTTTTAATCTTAAGGGTGAGCTCTAAGCATTCTTAGTGGTGATATCTTATCCAAGAATCTTAGCCACTTATCTATTTTCCCATACAAGCACTTACCGAAACCTTTCTTTTTCCTCTTTTCCCATCACTACTTAATATCTCTTCTTTGATCTTCATGTCAAGGTATTAGAAGTGCATCATTTGGTATAAGAGCAAGTTTCATCCTTGTGCCTGAAACCCAGACATCGATACAACAAAAAAAAACACAAAAAAAATAAATAAATACAAAAATCAGCCCATAGGGCGCCATGTCTCAAAGGAAGTTACTCAAGACCAAGCGTGAGCTTGACTTCCTTAGCATCAAAATACATGACTTAAACCTCCAAACACAACTTCAAGATGATTTACTCTCCTTGACATGAAAAGGGAAGCTGAACAACCCTTTGACTCAAAAGAAGCAGATCAACATCAAAAAGGCAATGAGGTCAACTTCGACCTACCTCCTAAGTTCGGTGAGTATGAAGATGAATAGGAGGAAATCGAGGAAGAAGAAAAGAAGAAGGAACGAGAAGAGAAGCGTGCTGATGAGTTGAGGCAAGAGGAGATTGAGTATGAGCTTCAACATAAATCTGAGTCTTATAACAAAAAGTTGGATTTTAAAAAGTGTCTTTATTCTGAACAAGAATTGAGGACAATTCTTTTCCAACAAAGGGAGTATGATGCACATCTTCTAGGGCATTACATACAACCTTGCTCATCCAATCCCTTTGGGGTAACTTCATTTCAAATTCAAGTTTGGCAAGATCTTTTTTCATCTCCATTGTTTGAATTCCATGGTAAAAGGCACTTCATGGAGTTCTACTTGAACTTCAAAATGCCATTCTTAAAAGATGCAGTTTCAGATAGCAAGTGCAGTAACTTGGTGACCCCAATCACCTAGCTTCAAGATGGGGTAAGTCTGTTTTATTGCTTTAGGATTTAAGTTCAGAAAGTTAGCTTTCCAATAAAGCAAATTTCAAGTCATTCGGACTTCATTTGCCCATCCAAATCAGCTCTCAAAGTTCAGCTATACAAGCTGTCCAGCTCAGCCATTTCAGTACCCGGTTTTGTGGCTCCATTTTCTCTTTCATTAGATAAACTTTGGGACCTTCAAATCCACTTTTAAAAACCCTCTTGGAGTGCACTGAAAGTCAAACAAAAGTGTTTCAAGTCAAATCCGTGGTTGATGTGCCAAAATCAAGCAAGTTCAGAAGTGGTCCAGTCTGATTACACAAATAGATACTTTTTTTTTAATCCGGGCACAACTTTCAAACGGTTGGGAATCTGAGGCTGCCAGAGGTCTTACCTAAAAATATACACTTAGGCCTTTCTCCTAGCTATTGAAGGAACCCATTTGGATAAGTATCTTGGGAGATATGCTTGTTTGAAGTTGGTGCTGTAATTCTGGAAATTGCTGCTAGCATTTACTCGAGCTTTGTGCTTGTTTTCCTTTTTGGTCAACTCCCTTTTTCTTTTGGCCAGTTGTTTAGCCGTGTTTTCAGGGTTTGTGCTTAATGTTAAGGCCTATATAAGTGGGGAGAACCTCATCTTGTAACTCACATTTGAAGTATATGAATTGGTTGAGTTTATACTTCCTTGTGTCTCTCTCTTTCTTACTTATCTCTAGCTTAGCTCATTAGAGTGGTGTTCAAGAGTCCTTCAAGGTTAATTGAGTGGTGATATCTTATCTCTTTTAATCTTAAGGGTGAGCCCTAAGCATTCTTGGTGGTGATATCTTTTCCAAGAATCTTAGCCACTTATCTATTTTTCTATACAAGCACTTACCGAAACCTTTCTTTTTCCTCTTTTCCCATCACTACTTAAGATCTCATCTTTGATCTTCATGTCCAGGTCTTAGAAGTGCATCATTTGGCATCAAAGCAAGCTTCATCCTTGTGCCTAAAACCCAGACATCGATACACCAAAAAAAAAACACAAAAAAAAACAAATACAAAAATTAGCCCATAAGGCGCCATGTCTCAAAGGAAGTTACTCAAAATCAAGCGTGAACTTGACTTCCTTAGCATCAAAATACATCTTTCTAGCTTCAAGATATATGACTTAAACCTCCAAACACAACTTCAAGATGATCTACTATCCTTAAAACTTGATATGAAAAGAGAAGCTAAACAACCCTTTGACTCAAAAGAAGTGGATCAACATCAAAAAGGCAACGAGGTCAACTTCGACCAACCTCTTAAGTTCAATGAGTATGAAGATGAACAGGAGGAAATCGAGGAAGAAGAAAAGAAGAAGGATCGAGAAGAGAAGGGCGCTGATGAGTTGAGGCAAGAGGAGATTGAGTATGAGCTTCAACATAAATCTGAGTCTTGCACCAAAAAGTTGAATTTTGAAAAGTCTTTTTATTCTGGACAAGAATTGAGGACAATTCTTTTCCAACAAAGGGAGTATGATGCATATCTCCTAGGGCATTACATACAACCTTGCTCATCCAATCCCTTTGGGGTAACTTCATTTCAAATCTAAGTTTGGCAAGATCTTTTTGCATCTCCATTGCTTGAATTCCATGGTAAAAGGCACTTTATGGAGTTCTACTTAAACTTCAAAATGCCATTTTTAAAAGATGCAGTTCCGGACAGCAAGTGCGGCAACTTGGTGACCCTAATCACCTAGCTTCAAGATGGGATAAGTCTATTTTATTGCGGTAGGATTTAATTTCAGAAAGTTAGCTTTCCAATAAAGTAAATTTTAAGTCATTTGGGCTTCATTTGCCCATCCAACTCAGCCTCAAAGTTCAGCTATACAAGCTATCCAGCTCAGCCATTTCAGTGCCCGGTTTTGTAGCTCTATTTTCTCCTTCATTAGATAAACTTTGCGACCTTCAAATCCACCTTTAAAAACCCTCTTGGAGTGCACTAAAAGGCCAGTAAAAGAGCTTTAAGTTAAATCCATGGTTGAGGAGCCAAAATTAAGCAAGTTCAGAAGTGGTCTAGTCTGATTATAGCATATAGATACTTGTCTTTATCAGGGCATAACTTTCAAACGACTAGGAATCTGAGGCTGCAAGAGGTCTTACCTGAAAATAGACACTTGGGCCTTTCTCCTAGCATTTGAAGAAACCCATTTGGATAAGTATCTTGGGAGATATGCTTATTTGACATTGGTGCTGCAGTTCTGGAAATTGCTGCCAGCTTTTACTTGAGCTTTGTGCTTGTTTTCCATTTCGGTCCCCTCCCTTTTTCTTTTGGCCGATTGTTTGGCCACGTTTTCAGGGTTTGTGCTTAATGTTAAGGCCTATATAAGTGGGGAGAACCTCATCTTGTAACTCACATTTGAAGTATATGAATTGGTTGAGTTTATACTTTCTTGTGTTTCTCTCTTTCTTGCTTATCTCTAGCTTAGCTCATTAGAGTGGTGTTCAAGAGTCCTTCAAGGTTAATTGAGTGGTGATATCTTATCCAAGAATCCTAGCCACTTATTTATTTTTCCATACAAGCACTCACTGAAACGTCTCTTTTTCCTCTTTTCCCATCAGTACTTAAGATCTCTTCTCTGATCTTTATGTCAAGGTCTTAGAAGTGCATCATTTGGTATTAGAGCACGTTTCATCCTTGTGCCTGAAATCCAGACATTGATACACAAAAAAAAACAGCAAAAAAAACAAATACAAAAATCAGCCCACAAGGTGCCATGTCTCAAAGGGAGTTACTCAAGATAAAGCATGAACTTGACTTCCTTAGCATCAAAATACATGTTTCTAGCTTCAAGATATATGACTTAGATCTCCAAATACAACTTCAAGATGATCTACTCTCCTTAAAACTTGATATGAAAAGGGAAGCTGAACAACCCTTTGACTCAAAAGAAGCGGATCAATATCAAAAAGGCAATGAGGTCAACTTCGACCTACCTCCTAAGTTCGATGAGCATGAAGATGAACAGGAGGACATCGAGGAAGAAGAAAAGAAGAAGGATCGAGAAGAGAAGGGTGCTAATGAGTTGCAGTAAGAGGAGATTGAGTATGAGCTTCAACATAAATATGAGTCTTGCAACAAAAAGTTGGATTTTGAAAAGTTTCTTCATTCTGAACAAGAATTGAGGACAATTCTTTTCCAACAAAGGGAGTATGATGCACATCTCCTAGGGCATTACATACAACCTTGCTCATCCAATCCCTTTGGGGTAACTTCATTTCAAATCTAAGTTTGGCAAGATCTTTTTGCATCTCCATTGCTTGAATTCCATGGTAAAAGGCACTTTATGGAGTTCTACTTAAACTTCAAAATGCCATTTTTAAAAGATGCAGTTCCGAACAGCAAGTGCGGCAACTTGGTGACCCTAATCACCTAGCTTCAAGATGGGCTAAGTCTGTTTTATTGCTTTAGGATTTAATTTCAAGAAGTTAGCCTTCTAATAAAGCAAATTTTAAGTCATTTGGGCTTCATTTTCCCATCCAACTTAGCTCTCAAAGTTCAGCTATACAAGCTATCTAGTTCAGCCATTTCAGTGCCCGGTTTTGTGGCTCTATTTTCTCCTTCATTAGATAAACTTTGGGACCTTCAAATCCACTTTTAAAAACCCTCTTGGAGTGCACTGAAAGGTTAGCAAAAGAGCTTCAAGTCAAATCCGTGGTTGAGGAGCCAAAATCAAGCAAGTTCAGAAGTGGTCTAGTCTGATTACAGCAGATAGATACTTGTCTTTATCAGGGCACAATTTTCAAATGGCTGGGAATCTGAGGCTGCAAGGTCTTACCTGAAAATAGACACTTAGACCTGTCTCCTAGCATTTGAAGGAACCCATTTGGACAAGTATCTTGGTAGATATGCTTTTTTGAAGTTGGTGCTGCAGTTCTGGAAATTGCTGCTAGCTTTTACTTGAGCTTTGTGCTTGTTTTCCTTTTTGGTCCCCTCCCTTTTTCTTTTGGCCAGTTGTTTGGCCATGTTTTCAGGGTTTGGGCTTAATGTTAAGGCCTATATAAGTGGGGAGAACATCATTATGTAACTCACATTTGAAGTATATGAATTGGTTGAGTTTATACTCCCTTGTGTTTCTCTCTTTCTTGCTTATCTCTAGCTTAGCTCATTAGATTGGTATTCAAGAGTCCTTCAAGGTTAATTGAGTGGTGATATCTTATCTCTTTTAATCTTAAGGGGGAGCCCTAAGCATTCTTGGTGGTGATATCTTATCCAAGAATCTTAGCCACTTATCTATTTTCCCATACAAGCACTTACCGGAACCTTTCTTTTTCCTCTTTTCCCATCACTACTTCTCTTCTTTGATCTTCATGTCAAGGTCTTAGAAGTGCATCATTTGATATCAGAGCAAGTTTCATCCTTGTGCCTGAAACCCACACATCCATACACAAAAAAAAAGGAAAAAAAAAACAAATACGAAAATCAGCCCATAAGGCTCTATGTCTCAAAGGAAGTTACTCAAGATCAAGCGTGAACTTGACTTCCTTAGCATCAAAATACATCTTTCTAGCTTCAAGATATATGAGTTAAACCTCCAAACACAACTTCAAGATGATCTACTCTCCTTAAAACTTGATATGAAAAGGGAAGCTGAACGACCCTTTGACTCAAAAGAAGTGGATCGACATCAAAAAAGCAATCAGGTTATCTTTGACCTACCTCCTTAGTTTGATGAGTATGAAGATCAACAGCAGGAAATTGAGGAAGAAGAAAAGAAGAAGGATCGAGAAGAGAAAGGTGCTGATGAGTTGAGGCAAGAGGAGATTGAGTATGAGCTTCAACATAAATCTGAGTCTTGCAACAAAAAGGTTGATTTTAGAAAGTGTCTTTATTCTGAATAAGAATCGAGGACAATTCTTTTCCAATAAAGGGAGTATGATGCACATCTCCCAGGGCATTACATACAACCTTGCTCATCCAATCCCTTCGAGGTAACTTCATTTTAAGTCCAAGTTTGGCAAGATCTTTTTTCATCTCCATTGCTTGAATTCCATGGTAAAAGGCACTTTATGGAGTTCTACTTGAACTTTAAAATGCCATTTTTAAAAGATGCAGTTCGGAACAGCAAGTGCGGCAAGTTGGTGACCCTAATCATCTAGCTTTAAGATGGGTTAAGTCTATTTTATTGCTTTAGGATTTAAGTTCGGGAAGTTAGCTTTCTAATAAAGCAAATTTCAGGTTATTTGGACTTCATTTACCCATCCAAGTCAGCTCTCAAAGTTCCGCTTTGCAAGCTGTCCAGCTCAGCCATTTCAGTACCCGGTTTTATGCCTCCATTTTCTCTTTTAATAGATAAACTTTGGGACCTTCAAATCCACTTTTTAAAACCCTCCTAGAGTGTACTGAAAGGCTAGCAAAAGAGCTTCAAGTCAAATCCGTGGGCGAGGTGTCAAAATCAAGCAAATTTAGAAGTGGTCCAGTCTAATTACTGTAGATAGATACTTGTCCTTATCAGGGCACAACTCTCAAATGGCTGGGAATCTAAGGGTGCAAGAGGTCTTACCTGAAAATAGACACTTAGGCTATTCTCCTAACTTTTGAATCAACCCATTTGGACCAGTATCTTAGGAGATATGCTTGTTTGAAATTGGTGCTGCAGTTCTAGAAATTGGTGCCAGATTTTACTTGAGCTTTATGCTTGTTTTCCTCTTTGGTCCCCTTCCTTTTTCTTTCTGCCGGTTGTTTGGCCATGTTTTCAGGGTTTGTGCTTAATGTTAAGGTCTATATAAGTGGGGAGAACCTCATCTTGTAACTCACATTTGAAGTATATGAATTGGTTGAGTTTATACTCCTTTGTGTTTCTCTCATTCTTGCCTGTCTCTAGCTTAGCTCACTAGAGTGGCATCCAAGAGTCCTTCAAGGTTAATTGAGCGGTGATATCTTATCCCTTTTAATCTCAAGGGGGATCCCTAAGCATTCTTGGTGGTGATATCTTATCCAAGAATCTTAGCCACATATCTATTTTCCCATACAAGCACTTATCGGAACCTTTTTTTTTCCTCTTTTCCCATCACTACCTGAGATCTCTTCTTTGATCTTCCTGTCAAGGTCTTAGAAGTGCGACAATATATATGTGTGTAATATATATATATATATATATATATATATATATATATCTATATATATAATATCTA
>JAKOGI010003002.1:40000-72380 GCA_029747015.1 Carnegiea gigantea | reverse complement strand
ATATATATATATATATATATATATATATATATATTTATGTATATATGTATATGTATATGTGTATGTGTATGTATATCTGTGTGTATATATATATATGTCTCTGTGTGTGTGTGTGTGTGTGTATGTATAAGTGTGCGTGTGTATATACGGGAATTATCTTTCTTTTTCACTAAATGTATTTCCAAACCTACTGCAAATTTTTTTTGGGAGAAATTAATGCATTTAAAAGTTTTACTACTCAAAAGGCTGCATGCCGTGCACCCTCCTTCCTACCCCCTAAGATCGAAACCGCCCCTCATGTTAAAACCCCAAAAACCCTAAACCCACTCCCCCCTCTCTCTCTTACGCTCTCCCTCTCCCTCATACTCTCTCTCTGTCTCTCTCTCTCTCTCTCTCTTTCACCCTGCCGAGCCCAGTCGGCCACCCCGCCGCTTGCTGCCGTCCAGCCGGCCACAACCCCCACCCCACCTTGCCACCTCCTCTCTTGTGGTGAGTAAGATCTACACTATGGTCGCCCCTTGTAATGAGCCCTAACATCAAGCATGCCTTTCAAGTTTGAAACTTTTTGGGTTTTTGCATGTTGTCTTCGTAAATTTTGATTTTAAGGAGTATATTTAGATTTTTAAACTGATTTTGTTGTGGGTATATATATATATATTATATAATATATATATATATAATATATATATATATATATATATATATATATATATATATATATATATATATATTTATATATATTTTCATATTTGAGTTCCATAGGGAGTGATGTTGATAAGCACTTCTTTGAGGAACTGCAACAAGGTAAGTGTTTGATGATATTTTTGCGTTCTAGATATGAAATTCAGAATTTTTCTTGACTGGGGTGGCTTAGGGAGGGATAAGGTAGTCGGAATTCATGTGTAGAGAGTCACGAGAATTAGCATCGTGGGTGTTAAGGTGAAAAGATTGGATCTTGGTTCCAGATTGAGAAGAACACGCCATTGATTAGAGTCAGAAAAATGATGTGGTTTTAAAAATTTATTCCCATTGATCTACTAATATAAAAATCATGAAAATTTGAGGGTAGATGGGCCTAGATGCTCCCTACACTACGCCTTTTGAATCGATTGATTATAACTTGTATTAAATGAGTTATAGTTCATTTCCTAAAGATTGTCCAAGTTGGGGTAGTCAGGGATAGTCTTTGCATTTTAAGATTTTTGACCTAGTAACTATTGGAGTTTGCAAAATGGCAAAACATAAATGTTGTAGTAGACAAACTGCTCTTTCTATAATAGGAAAGAAGTTGAATTTTTAATGTTGGGAATTAAAGTTATGGGGCCGGAAAGTTGAATTGGAAAAAGGGGTAGAACCTACTAGGTTGGAAGGGGGCCGCACTTACATTGATTTTGAAAATTCGGCTAGGACGGGTCAGTTTGCCAAAAATTGGGAAAGTTTTAGGATAGATGCGTCAGGATGGTCGCATAATTTAGTTTTTAAATCGAATGAATTGGAGTAGAGTATCCCAAGTTATAGTGAAATTATCGCAAACAGACCAGACCGAGACAGTCAGTGATACCGTGAAAAGAAACAAAAAGATGGCCTAGTTCGCATTAGAATCTGGCAAGACCCTAAAATGCAAGTGTAGAGAACAGGTGGAGCTTTCTATATTGGGCAAGAAACTAGGATTTGGATGCTGGGGCAAAAGTTATGGGTTTCGAAAGGCTGACCCCGATTCTAGTCGAATCTGGATTAGGGATTGGGTTTTAGTTGGGAGCCCAAAAATATGAGTAAAATTCTAGGAAAAATTTGGTAGTAAGGTAGGGGCTAGGGATGTAGTCTATTCAATTTTGGACTGAGTGTGGGCTATGTTTTGGCCTAGGTGTGGCGCAGTAAGTTCAAAATAGTAATCGAGCCTGTAACTTTGTACGGTATCCAAGTAACAATCATGCCTTGACCCTTCCCTGAGTTGTTTAAAAATCGCGTGTGCATTGAATATGGTAAGAACCGATTTTGGTTATGCTGTTTGGATGGAATGAAAGCATGGGCCAATTGAATGTGACTGCGTACTAGAATCTGCATGATGTGCTATGTTGTGAATTTGAGACTTGGTAATGTTATGTTGGAGCTTCAGGGATTATTTATTGTGAGAACTGAATGAATACTACATGTTAAATCGACCTATAATATAGAGAAGTATAATAGTAATTGTAAAGGCTGAGCTGGTTGAGACTTAAACTAATTGTGTTGACTAAAGGCCATTAGCCTTCCCTGGGAAACTAGTGCATGCATGTGAGCGGCCACGTGCCCTATTAAGACGTGGGTTAGGTTAGCGGTAACCATCCCTGCTGATGGTAGGCCAGGAAAGGTTTAAGCGATAACTGCTATAGCAAGCAGTAGACCAGGATAGAGTTAAATGGTTGCGTTGAACCCAAGCGCATGCCATGAGACCCAGAGGGGTCGCTCACCTTTAAATCTGACGGTTGTGATTGGATCATGGATTATAAATGTGCATCACTGAGATCTTGTAAGCATGGATGGTTATATTAATGGGAAACGTGTCCTTACGGTCTTATTATTCCCCTACCCCCTTAAAATGTGCTCAAAATGAATTTGTGTGCGTAGTTGACTAGGAGTGATTGTTTACTGAGTTTATCTCACTTTTATAAAATGTTTTGTTTTCAGGTGATCTAGTTATGCTTGGGACTGGGGGACCGAAAGTAGAGCAAGGCCCTGACGCCTAAATCAAAGAAGATGAAAGCTTAGTTGTTTTAAGCAATGATAGACATGAACAGTTGTTTAATTTAGTAGTTGACATCAATATTTGAACTCTTTCAAGTTCGAGGTGTTATTAAGGAGCATTTGTATTAATTGCTATTCGATATCCCGCCTGGTATTTCCAAGAAGGAAATACGACGGTAACACCCGATTTTTGGTTCCGCTGCCACACAGGATAAGGTTTAGTAATAAAGAAATGAAATTTGAAACCCGAGGTGTTATAAAATGGTATCTGAGCTCAGGTTGACTTACCTAATGGCTCGCTTAAAAGACTGTAAGAAATTAAATACTAAAACTTGCAGACCTAAGGGCTGCTCGGAGAGTGAGTGTAGTTTGGGGCAGGGGTTGCATGCATGTGCGTAGAGTATCAAATGAATGCATGTTATTGTTTAAATACATGTCTTATGTGTAATTACCTTGTATAGGAATGGAGGGTACCCAACACTGTGGTTACATAGGAGGTCCTTGTTTGCACGAGCAGTTAGCTAAGAAACCGGGTCAGGGAGTGTGGGACCACATTCGGCCCGTGAGATGGGTGTTAGCTAGATATTTAGATGATGTGCCTAATAGCTATGTGAGGATTGAGGATAACCGGGTGATCTTTCTGCTGCTGACCTTGAAGGGAGACCCTGAGTGGTGCTGCCGAGTTGACGAGCTACACTTTCGGGCTCGTGATCATCGCCCATGGGGGAAGTGTTGTTGGTGTGACTGGGAGCCTATGGGGATAAGTGTAGTTGACTTGATAAATTACCTGAGGCTAGAGGGACCCTACAACCAGGAGCGTACGCCCATGGCTAGTGAGGAGGATGCCCCACCCCCAGGGGACGAGCTCACTGATGAGGAGGAAGACTCTATGGATGAGGGAGATGTTCCTACTAAGGCGGGTTCGGTGGAGGAGGAGGACCCTGAGGAGGACCCTAGTGAGGAGAAACCGATGGAAGAGGAGGACCCTGAGGAGTACCTTAGCAAGGAGGAACTGATGGAAGAGGGGAGGATCCTAGCGAGGGGGAACTGATGGAAGAGGAGGACCCTAAGGAGGATCCTAGCAAGGGAGAACCGATGGAAGAGGAGGACCCTGAGAAGGATTTTGAGGTGAGTGAGGGAAAACTTATGGGAAGTGAAGACCTTGAAGGAGACTCTAGCGATAGCAAGACGGAGGGTATCGAGAAAGAAAACCCCGAGGGGGATCAGGAGGAGGAAAGGAGGGAGTTCGTTGTGCAGGACGATCAAACAAGAGGACCTGAAAGCTTGGGTGAAGAGATGGACTCTGTGGAGAAGAGGGGTGAGTCTGAGACTAGGGTGACCCGTTGGAGGCGGGGCAGGTGTGGTAGAATGTATAGGGGTACCTGTTCACTGGACGCGTCTGACCAGTAGAAGCTCATAGTGCTAGAAAGTTTATTTGCTAGGATAATGCTATTAGTTATTTTCTATTATGTTGTTAGGCCACTGTAGGCTAATAAAGTTACAAACTGTGATGTAATGAAGAGTACTAGTATGGAACACTTATGATTTTGAAATTCTATGCAATGAAATGTTTGAGTTATCTGAATACCAGTGTTCTTTATTGGTGAAGTATGTCAATCACATGAACGTGATGCCTATATGATGTGTAATGTATGAGCATGTAATTTAGTAGTTAGACTACGTGAGTGTGGCAATGTGATGTGATTAAAAACCTGTCAACTATTGGATGATGCACTAGCATGTAATGTGTTATTGAACTCTAGTAGTATATAGGATATGAACTATTAGGAGAGAAACTAAACCCAACTTACTTCCCGAACAAGACGGTGGGAAGCAACAACAAATCTCAAACCAGACCTCACCCTGCTACGAGAGTCCCTGTGAATCAGGAAGTTAACATGTTGAGCCTCAGGGAACGGCTAGAAGCCCTACACCCTAGGAATGGGAATGGGGTCTCGCAGCCAGGTGGATGAGACCAACCCACCTGCTGGTGCCGAACTCACTAACCTGATACTACTGGAGTTGCTGCAGAAGCAAGGAGAGTAGTTGCGGCTTCAGAACGAACAACTGCAAAAGCTAATGGAGATCCACGAGAAGAGGGTCGAGGAAGATAATTCTTACATGTTCAAGAGATTCGCGAGCCACCACCCACCCATCTATGATGGCACCCCTCGACCCCAAGACTTTTGAGGACTGGATTAGGGGCATGGAGAAACTGTTTGACGCACTGCAATGCCCTGAGGAGTGAAAAGTGGGTTTCACCATGTTTTACTTGAAGAATAAGGCCGATTTATGGTGGGCCACGATGAGGGAAAGACCATACGAGCCTGGGTTCGGTTGGAGCAAGTTCAAGGAGATGATCAAAGATCATTTCTACCCCATCTCCCTCTAGAAGGCTAAGGAGGGTGAATTCATATAACTGCAGCAAGGAAGCATGAGCGTACTTGAGTATGCTCGAAATTTGTAGAGCTCTTGCAATTTGCCCGACCTTCGTAGCTGACGAGAGGCTGAAGATGAATTGATTTGAGGCTGGGCTCAACCCCACTATTAAGGAACGAATGTCGGTACGACAGTATACCTCCTCCGTTGACCTATATGATACTGCGGTCAATGTAGAAAGGGCCATGAAGAAGCAAAGTAACTACTTCAATAAGTAGTGGGGAGTTAAGAGGAAGACGGATAACCGAGGGAACTTTCAACTGCAGGAGCAGTATCGCAGATCTTCTGGGAATCAATACTCGAACAACAATGCTCATGGGGGCCAGCATCCCAATGCGTGGCCTAAGGTAACCTGCAACGCCTGCGGAAAGTTGGGGCACTATGCTAGAGAATATCACTTAGTGAAGATGTGCTTTTGCTACTGAAGCCTTCAACACTAGGTTTGGGATTGGCAACATGCCCCACCACCTACCGGTCAAGGACAAGGACAAGGCCACGGACAAGGACAAGGACAATGACCTCGTAACTATATCAGAACAGAGGTAGACAGGTGACCAACCCCAACCAGCAGAATTAGGCACCTCAGCAAATTCAGGCCCAACCTCCCAGCCAACCGTCCCAGAGCAATAGGGGCAAGATATATGTGATGTGAAGGGAGGAAGCTGAGGATACTCCAAACGTGGTGAAAGGTATTTTCTCTATCCTAACGCAGCCAATAGATATTTTATTTGATGCGGGTGCCACACACTCCTTTATTTCTGCTAAACTGGTTGAGATGTTAGAACTAGTTTTCACCCGTAAATTTTCATTGTTGCCTGTGATTCTCCCTAATAGGAAGGCTGTGATGTGTGAAGAACTGAATGAGAACTACCTTATTAGGATGTATGAGCATGAGTTCTGGGCAGACTTATATAAGTTTGAGTTAACGAACTTTGGAGTCATTTTGGGGATGGATTGGTTAGCTAAATATTAGGCTCAAATAGACTGTCCAAGACGCAAAATCACCCTAAAGGGGCCCAATGAGGAGAAAGTGGTGCATAAGGGCAAAGGACCTAGAGCGGGTTAAATAATTTCTGTGATGAAAGCTCACAAGTTATTACGCAAAGGATGCGAAGGATTCTTGTGTAACGAAGTGAAAACCGGGGATGCAGAACCCTCCCTTGAGGATATTCCAGTAGTGAGGGATTTTCCAGATGTATTTCCCGAGGAGATCCCTGGAATGCCACCCCTTAGAGAAGTGGAGTTTTGCATCGACCTGACTCCTGGAGCCACACCTATCTCTAAGGCACCTTACCGTATGGCACCGGCAGAACTTAAGGAATTGAAGGCACAGCTGGATGAACTGTTAGAGAAGGGGTATATGTTAGATAATTTTGAGTGAAAAATAAAATGCAGCAAGTATACGACTATCGTCGTAGTACTTGAGGGTCGTATCCACAGGGATGATGGAGGAGATTAAGGTCGCTAAGCACGAAATTAAACTAATTTAGCATCATTTTAAGCTAATTAAACAGTAAACAATTAAAACGAATCAAATTCTAAATGATCCTTAATTATTTGCAAACTCTAATAGTATCTAAGCAAAACCAAACTCAACCATATTGAAGTAATCTAATCCTAAACATAGTTACCAGCATAATCTAGGGACCAAACATGATTCATAATCCTTCATAATGAAACGAATACCATCAACGTTACAAATAAAACTAAACATCATCAGCCATAACACGAAATTACAAATGCCAAGCGCTTATTTCATTGAGTCAGAACTTCCCAGATTTGAATAGAACAAATGATAGCCAGTTCAATGAGGACAGCAGGATTTGGGGAGAGGATTAAATGCATCAAGTGAAAGCATAAATTGAGAACAAAAAATGCAGAATTAAACTAAAGCTTGAATCGAAACAAAGCAACAACAGAACCAATTTAAATCATTTAAACAAAACTAAAACCCTCAAACTCACAACCACGAATCAAAGCCAAACATAATCGATGGAATCATCTTGAACCAGAATCGCATCAAAGCCTTCAAATTTTCAAAGCCAGAAGAGGGCAATAGGGGAGAAGCAGAGAATAGAGCAACTGAGCAACTAAACTAAAAGCAACCAAACTACTGGAAAAAAACATAATCGAATCAGAACATAATCAACCACACTAAACTAAAATCAACCAAATTAACTCAACTAAAATCAGAATATAATCGCATCAACCTAACTACTAAAAAACAAAAAATAGAAAACTGAGCTACAGGAGAGGGAGATTTCGGATTCTCAGCAACATTCAACAGGAAATGAGCAATGAGATAAAGCATCAAACCCAGAATTTGCAACCATGGAATGATGATATTGGTGGATCAAAGGATCGAAACAGGGTGCCCTAGCCCTGAACAACAACATCAACCCAGAATTCAAAGCTACTATCAAACAGTCGACTCAAACTAACAAGACCAAAATGAATTACATCAAAACACCCAATTAAAAACCGAATCTAGAAATTGAAATCAGACAGAGAAATTCAAGAACATAAAATTAGACCCTAAAATCTAAAATCTAATCTAACCTGAAAAACTTTGAATCTAAACCCTAAATTGAACCTTAAAATGTAAACTAAACCCTCGAATCATACCTAGTGCTGGTGCCGCAACCTTCTTCATACTCGAACCCTTTTCGATCTCGGTCCTTCAATCTGGGCAATCGTGGACGGTGGATTTTGATGATGTGCTGGCTATGTGGAGTGCAATTTTTGGTGCTGGCAGGCACACGAATGAAGGTGATCGACAATGATGGAGATGGTGGCGCGTGGTACTGCATTGTGAGTTCAAGAGAGAGAGAGAGATGAGTTAGAGAGAAAGAGAGATCGAACTGGGATTTAGGGGTATCGGGTTTTTAGGTTCCTCAGACCCAAGGGAGGAGAGAGAAAATGAGAGTTAAGGGGGGAGGGGAAGCACGTGCCTTGCGCGTGGGTTTGGGGTTTCTTTTTATTTTGGTTTTCTTTTTTTTTTTCCCTATTGGGTTAGAAAAGAAAGCGAGCTAATGATTTTTGAGTCGGGTTTGAGTCAATCTAGCCCAATGCTTCATTTTCGGCATTTTTTAAATCTTTTTCTGCATTTTTTTTGAATTATTCGATACCTACAAAACAGCATAAAATCAAATAAAAATTTGAATATAACAATTAAGAGGCCCAGCATATCCAACCCAATACATCTTCATGGGGAGCCTTGGTATTGTTTGTAAAGAAGAATGATGGAACCCTAAGGTTGTTTATAGACTATCGGGAGCTGAGCAAAATAACTGTCAAGAACCGTTACCCTTTGCCCAGGATAGATGACCTTTTTAACCAGTTAAGAGGCACAGGGACTTTTTCTAAAATAGATCTCCATTTGCATTACCACTAACTCCGAATCAAGGATGAAGATGTACCTAAGACTACCTAAGACTGCCTTCCGCACTTAGTACAGGCACTATGAATTTGTGGTGATGCCCTTTGGCGTCACCAACGCTCCAATAGCATTCATAGATCTCATGACCAGGGTTTTTAAACCCTACTTGGATCGATTTGTGATGATACTCATAGACGATATCCTAATTTACTTGAAGGTCCCAGAGGAACATACCCACCACCTAACGACAGTCTTGGAAGTATTATAGAGAAGTGAGTTATACACTAAATTTTCAAAGTGTGAGTTTTGGTTGAGTAAGGTGGCATTTTTGGAACACGTAGTAACTAACGAGTGTAATGCCCCCTAATTAAGCATGTTTTACTGTTTACAATTAGTATTCTAATTCCTTCGATTATTACTGATAAACCCAATCATCGGGGTGTCACCACCGTCCCAAAAGGACAAGGCTTGCTATAAGTATATTAGAGACAACATTGTTAGGCACAACTTCAACCATATGTATTCACTAATTAACCAATATAAGGTTTATACACTACAGTAAAACAATTCACCACAGAGCTTACACCTCCATATATTGAAGATTACAAAATATGGCTCCAAAGTATAGATGGTCTATATCACTGTTGATTCATCCAAGTTTCCCTTGCTTACTTATTCTCTTCGGCTGACTTGCTAGCATGCTTTTCGGCTAACATGCTAGCATGAGGCAATTCACTGAGTGTTTGCCTAAAAGAAAACATGAAAACATTTCGAATTGTGAGTCAAAGCTCAGTACATGCATTCCTGTATTGTTAAATAATCAGTGCATAAATTGGTTGGGCGCCCGCTTTGCGATTCATTTTAAGTCAAAACAGTGAATGAGATGAATGTAAACTGCAATTGCTAGTTATTATCTGATAGTGAACCCCCTTAATACCATTATGATCTATGGATAGGTGTACACCTGCCAAGCCGATTAAGGGACCTGACCTGAAACTGCGCGGGTAACTAAAGGGCAACACTCTATAATTGATAACTGATAGGGTCACTAATTATGTGACAAATCACTGATTAAACTAATTCATTGATGTACTTACCAAAACATTATAATTTTGATAAATAAGTACTGATTTATAAAGGTATAGGCAATGAACGTACTTAAAATCTTTAAAATGCAATCTCACTTAATAATACTTATGTACAATGGGAAACAATAGACTAAGCCCTATTTCTGCTTTAAAAATGTAGTTATAGGTAACTACAGTTGGTAAACAACTTTGACTCCTATAATCTGTAACTTTATGGAAATTCATTAATAAAAACAGAATCTATAATTCAAACAATTCAACATCAGATAAGTTATACTAAATTGATTTTGAAAAATAAATAAGTTAGGGTCATTGAACTCGAAGGAAAACAAATTGAAGCAAAATAGACCAAAATGAAATAATTGAGGTGATAGTGGAAGTGTTTTAATGGACACAAATGAAACATGGGTTTTTGATGTTTTTGAAATGAATAATAGAAGGTTTAATAACAAGAGGGGTGTTGTGATGTTCAGGAAAGCTCATATAACCTTAGCTTGTGTCACTACCCTCTTTGTTTCTCCAATTTCATTCTCATGTTCATTTAACTGGGTTTTCCAACCCAATTAAGCTTCTATACAAAATAAAATTTGTTCAACTCACTAAACTTTGTAATGTCTTTGCAATATCCATAATTATATAGAAACTCCTGATAATATTTCCAAACGCCATGATTTCTTTCTTCCTTCATATTACCGTTTGAAGGTCTACTTTAGAAAATCCATATCTTTCACCCCTGACCTCCAATTGGGCTATAAAATCCCAATATGAAAAGCTTAAAAAGTCCCTCAAAACTTTCATTAAAAGTGTAAAACATAATTACCACAATAGAGGTCTTAAAATTTTCTAGAACACAACTATACACTGCTTGGGCCCATCCTGCGCAGTCTTGGTAAAATGGCCATAACTTTTTCCACATAACTCGAAATGAAGTGATTCAAAAGGCATTTGAAAGATGACTCACTAATATATCTACTGACAAAAAAAAATAATTTTTGACTAGGCCGATCATTACCAGTTTATTGGCAAATTGACCCCTATTTTCTACCAGTTCACAGCCACACTGCTTTTGCTTTCTCATTTCTTTTCACATAAATCCCCATCTAAAATAATTCCTTAAAATTATTTAACAAATCCTTGTTCCTTCTCATCACTTACAAAGTCATATTAATCAAATTTACTCTAGAATCATCTACATCAAATTTTCAATTCTTCTATTTTTCAAAATCACTCAAAACACATCCATAAGCTTACTTGTTTGCATAGATGAATGAAACAACCTCCTTTAATTAATTATTGGAATTTTCATATTCCACCCATTTGATAAAAACTCAATAAAATCATAAATCAAATCTATGATACATCCAAACTTCAAATTCCATCTCAATGAACTCAAATAACTTACTTGATGCCAAAGATTCAACTAGATCATGCATAGCCATAAAACCCTAGATTATGCCACATACAATTTTTCATCCAAATCTCCCCCCTAAATGAGTAAAATAATATCACCAACGATCTTTTACCTTATTTTCCATACTAGCTCACAACAATTAAACAAACAAACACAAATCCAAAATCTCTTGATTCATACATGCTTGATCAAGCTCAAGCTCAATTCCACCATATCCAACATCCCTAAAAATAATAAAATTGCATGATAACATTTATTTTGATCATGAAAACATAAATCATAACTAAAACAATCATCATAACCAAAAATACATCAAGGTAGAGTTAGAGTTTCTACTCACCTTGAGCTTGGATGCTAGAGGATGGAGGTGGTGTTTGATGTTGGAGGAGAGAGTACGAAGATGAATGCCAGGCTTTTCTTGGTGGTAAATAACTTCGATGTTTATCTTTGATACTTGGGTAATATTTAAGCTTTAAAAATGCGCTTTTTGCTAATTAAAATTAGGTATAAATGATGGTGATCAACTTAATTTAATTGCACCAAACCATAATTTGAGCCCAAAATGAATTGGACCGTACTTCAGGCCCAAATGAATTGGGCCAAACTAAATGAATTTGGGCCCAAATTTTGCATGATTAAAAATTAAATCTTGGTGACATTATGAAAAATAATTTATCACCAAATCATATTTACCAAAGCCTAATATCAATTCATCCGAAATTATTACGTAAATGAAACTCAAATTGCAAATTGAGGCCCGAAATGAATTGTCCCAACTGGATGATTAAATGAGATAAATAAATGTGAAAAATTAATAACATGACTTAATTAAATAAATAAATATGATTTAGGGTCAGGCTATTACAACGAGGGAGTGTCTGTGGACCCCCAAAAGATAGAGGCTGTGACGAACTGGCCTAGGCCTAAGAACCCAACGGAAGTGAGGAGTTTCTTGGGTTTGGCAGGGTACTATCGCAGATTGGTCCAAAACTTCTCGAAGATTGCCACCCCGATCACCAATTTGACCAGGAAGGTCACTAGGTATGAATGGAATGAATAGTGTGAGGAAGCATTCCAGGGGCTTAAGAAGAGACGGACGAGTGCACCAATACTGGCCTTACCTACCACCGATAAAGATTTTGTGGTGTATAGCGATGTCTCTAGGAGTGGGTTGGGGTGTGTACTAATGCAAGAGGGTCATGTTATAGCTTATGCCTCGCGATAATTGAAGACCTATGAGCAGAACTACCCGACCCACGACCTGAAGTTAGCATCTGTCGTGTTTGCGCTTAAGATCTGGAGGCACCACCTATACGTTGTACGTTGAGAGGTTTTCAGCGATCACCAGAGTTTGAAATACCTCTTTGCACAAAAGGATTTGAATTTGAGACAAACAAGGTGATCAGAATTCCTAAAGGACTATGATATCCATTTCCAATATCATCCGGGAAAGGCTAACGTAGTGGCGGATGCGTTGAGTTGCCAACCGCACCTAGCTTTGAGCTGCTTGCTAGCACTTCCGAATGAGTTGTGTGAGGAATTTCAGAAGTTAGAACTCAACGTGATCAGCCCGACGGCAAAATTTATGCTTTACACCTTGGAAGCGTAGTCGACACTCATAGAAGAGATTCGAGTGGCCCAGGCTACGGACCCCCAACTCGAGCAGATCAGGGAGGAAATATTAGTGGGAAAAGCACACGGGTTCGTAATTTATAAAGATGGTGCCATACCATTTCATAACCGGGTGTGTGTTCCAACCGTAGAGGCACTTAAGAAGAAAATCCTAGACAAGGGTCACAATAGCCCCCACTCAGTATACCCTGGGAGGAATAAACTATACAAAGATCTGAAGCAAATATTCTGGTGGAGTAACATGAAATAAGAAGTGGCTGATTATGTAGCAAGGTGCCTAACCCGTCAGCGAGTGAAAATCAAACACCAATGACCAGTGGGACTTTTACAGCCCCTGGATGTCCCTAAGTGGAAATGGGACTTGGTATCCATGGATTTTGTGGTGGGCTTAACGTTGACTCAACAAAAGACAATGCGATTTGGGTCATAGTGGATAGACTCACGAAGACAGCACATTTTATACCCATGAGGAATACTTGGACCCTGGGTCAGTTAGTTTGAGCATACCTCGAGGAGATAGTATGGTTACACGGGTACCCAGTCCCATAGTGTCGGATCGAGACACCAAATTCTCGTCAAGATTCTGGTAGAAGGTACAAGAAGCATTTGGGATGCTATTACGCTTTAGTACTACCTTTCACCTAGCAACAGATGGGCAGACAGAACGTACTATTCAGATGTTGGAGGACATGCTAAGGGCTTGTACCCTAGACTTTAAGAGCGCATGGGATGAACAACTAGTGCTGATCGAGTTCTCTTAAAATAACAGTTATCATGCGAGTATTAGAATGGCCCCGTATGAGGCACTATATGGGAGGAGGTGCAGAACCCTGCTTTGTTGGTAGGAGATTAACGAAGCTCTGACCATAGAGCTGGAATCAATCCAAGCCACCATGGATAAAATAAGAGTGATCTAAGAACGAATGAGAGCTGCCCAAAGCCGCCCGAAAAGCTACACCGACCGGAGGCGTAGGCCCCTCGAATTCCAAGTAGGAGATTAGGTGTTTTTCTGAGTTTCCCCAACCAAGGGAGTTGTGAGATTTGGGATGACAGGAATGCTAAGCCCAAGGTACATCGGGCCATACCCAATCATATAGAGAGTTGGGGAAGTAGCATGTCGGTTGGTGTTACCACCTGAACTTTCAAGAGTACACAATGTGTTCTACGTGTCGCAATTAGGGAAGTACATCCCAGATGCCTCACAGATAATTGAGCTCGATCCTATATAGCTCCAGAAAGACCCGTCGTACGAGAAGCAGCCTGTGCAGATTCTGAATCGGCGGAAAAAGCACCTTCACAGGAAGACAGTGCCCCTGGTGGAAGTCCTTTGGGCCAACCACGAGATGTCAGAGGCAACTTGGGAACCGGAATAGGAGATACGAGACAAATACCATCATCTATTCCTATGAACAGGTGCATGTTAAATTTCGGGGATGAAACTTATTAACAGGGTAGAATGTGAAACCTCGAAAATTTATATTCGAGATAGACCAACCTAAAATTCTCCTCGAGTCAATCCAAGTCAATGCGGGAATTATTTTTCTTTTTCACTAAATTTATTTCAAAACTTACTACAAATTTTTGTTTTTTTAGGAAAATATGCAGTTAAAAGTTTTCTTCCTCAAGAAGCTACAAACCCTACACCCTCTTTTCTCCCCCTTCGGCCTCCCTCTTTGCCCGACCCCCCTAAAACCAAAACTCCCCTCATGATAAAACCCCAAAAACCCTAAACCCACTCCCCCCTCTCTCTCTTACGCTCTCTCTCTCTCTCTCTCTCTCTCTCTCTCTCTCTCTCTCCCCCTCCCGCCGAGCCTAGCCGGCCACCCCGCCGTGCACCGCTGTCCAGCTGGCCACAACCACGACCCCACCTTGCCACCTTCTCTTCTGTGGTGAGTAATATCTATACTACGCTCACCCTTGCAATGAGCCCTAACATCAAACATGCCTTTCAAGTTTAAAACTTTTTAGGTTTTTGCATGTTGTCTTCATGAATTTCAATTTTAAGGAGTATGTTTAGATTTTTAAACTGATTTTATTGTGGATATATATATATATATATATATATATATATATATATATATATATATATATATATATATATATATTTTAGATTTGAGTTCCACAGGGAGTGACGTTGATAAGCACTTCTTTGAGGAACCGCAACGAGGTGAGTGTTTGATGATATTTTTGCATTCTTGATATGAAATTCAAAATTTTTCTTGACTTGGATGGCTTAGGGAGGGATAAGGTAGTCGGGATTCATGTGTAGAGAGTCACGAGGATTAGCATCGTGGGTGTTAAGGTGAAAAGATCGGATCTTGGGTCTGAATTGGGGAGGAACACACCATTGATTGGAGTCAAAAAATTAACGTGTCTTCAAAAATTTATTCCTGCCAATCTACTGATCTAAAAATTGTGAACATTTACAGGTAGATGGAGCTAAATGTCCCCTGCACTATGCCTTTTGAATCGAGAGATTTCGACTTGTATTGAATGTGTTGTGGTCCGTTTACTGAAGACTTTCCAAGTTGGGGCTGTCAGGGATAGTCTTTGTGTTTTAGGATTTTTAACCTCGCAACTGTTGGAGTTTCTGAAATCACTAAACATAGAAGTTGTAGTAGATAAACTGATCTTTTCTATAATGGGCAAGAAGTCGAATTTTTGACATAGGGAGTTAGAGTAATATGGTCGGAAAGTCGAATTGGAAAAGAGGGGCAGAACCTACTAGGTTGGAAGGAGGCTGCACGAATTGGAAAAGAGGGGTAGAACCTACTAGGTTGCAAGGAGGCTGCACTTACATTGAATTTGGAAATTCTGCCAGGACGGGTTAGTTTGCCAAAAATTGGAAAATTTTTAGGGTAGATGTCCCCTAATGGTCCGTATAATCTAGTTTTTAAATCGAACGAATTGGAGTAGCATAGCCCAAGTTATGATCAAATTACCGTAACCTGACCAGACTAGGATAGTCAGTGACACCGTGAAAAGAAAAAAGAAGACAGCTAGTTCGGCTTAGAATCTAGAAAAATCCTAAACATGACAAGTGTAGAGGACGGCCCGAACTTTCTATATTGGGTAAGAAACTAGGATTTGGACGCTGGGAGCAGAAGTTATGGGTTCTAAAATGCTGACCTAGATTCTGGTTGAATCTGGATTCGGGATTGGGTTACAGTGGGGAGCCCTAAAATATGAGTAAAATTCTAAAAAAAAATTTGGTAGTAAGGCAGGGGCTATGGATGTCGTCTATTCGATTTTAGACTAAGTGTGGGCTATGTTTTAGCCCAGGTGTGGAGCAGTAGGTTCAAAATAGTAACCAAACCCATAATTTTGTACGGTATCTAGGTAACAAGTCGTTCAAAAATCGCGTGTGCATTGAACATGGTAAGAACCAATTTTGGTTATGCTATTTGGATGGAATGAAAGCATGAGTCAACTTAATGTGACTGCGTACTAGAATCTATATGATGTGCTATGTTGTGAATTTGAGACTTGGTAATGTTATGTTGGAGCTTTAGAGATTATTCGTTGTGATGATGTTCTTCAGAAAGTGGATTGAAACTGGATGAATATTGCATGTCAAATCGACCTCTAATATAGAGAAGTGTAACAGTAATTGTAAAGGCTGAGATGGGTGAGACTTGAACTAATTTTGTTGACTGAAGGATGTTAGCCTTCCCCGGGAAACTAGTGCATGCATGTGAGCGGCCACATGCCCTATTGGGACGTGGGCCAGGCGGTAACCATCCCTGCTGATGGTAGGCTAGGAAAGATTTAAGCGGTAACCGCCATAGCAAGAGGTAGACCAGGATAGAGTTAAATGGTTGCGTTGAACCCAAGCGCAGGCCATGACACCCAGACGGGTCGCTCACCTTTAAATCTGACGGTTCTAATTGGATCATGGATCATAAATGTGCATCACTGAGATCTTGTAAGCATGGACGGTTATATTAATGGGAAACATGTCCTTACGGTCTTGTTGTTCCCCTACCCCCTTAAAATGTGTTCAAAATGAATTTGTATGCATAGTTGACTGTTAGGGGTGATTGTTTACTGGGTTTATATTACTTTCATAAAATGTTCGGTTTTCAGGTGATCTAGTTATGCATGGAACTGGGGGACCGAAAATAGAGGGAGGCCCTGATGCCTAAATCAAAGAAGATGAAAACTTAATTGTTTTAAGCAAAGATAGACATGAACAATTGCTTAATTTAGGACCTGACATCAATATTTGAACTCTTTTAAGTTTGAGGTGATATTAAGGAGCGTTTGTATCAATTGCAATTCGATATCCAGCCTGCCATTTCTCAGAAGGAAATACAGCGATAACACCCCATTTTAGTTTATGCGGCCACATAGGGTAAGGGCTAGTAATAAAGAAAACAAATTTGAAACTCGGGATGTTACATACATACTTATATATATATATATATATATATATATATATATATATTATAATATATAGTATATATTATATAATATATATATATATATATATATCGAATAGATACATACATCATACATACATGACATACATACATACATAATATATATATATATATTATATATATATATATATATTATTATATGATTTTATATATATATATATAGTATATATATATATACCACCACACACACACACACAACACATAGACGCACGTATGTATGTGTGTGGTGGTGTGTGTATATATATATATCTATGTATGTTATGTATATATATATATATATATCTATATATATATATATATATATTAATATATTATATATATAGTATATATATATATTATATATTATATTAATATATATATATATATATATATATATATATATGTATGTATGTGTGTGTGTGTGTGTGTATATATATATATATATATATATATGTATATTTAGATATGTATATATATTTATGCATATATTGTTAAATCATAAATTATGATATATTATGCCCTTTTATGACCTAATGTTTGCTCAAAATAAATTGTTAAATTAGGATTTTAATGTTATTTTGTTTATTTTATCGGATTTGGTAAATTTGGAAAAAGATGAATATTTAGCTCAAAAATCAAGTTTGGACCAAGTGAAGGTGGATGAAAGCCAATAAAAGGAAAAATAGAGGGGCTGGGCCTCCGCAGGCCTAGGCATGGGCCCACACGTCCTCTTCTCCTCTCCCAACCCAGTCCACCTCTCTTCTTGTTTTTTCCTTCCTTTTTCCCTCACTGGACCGGGCTTCATTCTCCTTTCCCCAAGCCCATAGATAAGCCCAGTCTGCTATCACTTGAAGACCATACGCCTTGCACGTAAGCTAGGTTTGTTTTGTTCACCCCCCAACTTCCCCTCTTCCTCATGCCCAGCAGGGCCGAAACAGAGGATTCAGAATAGAGCACCGCCCCTTTGACATCCCCCTCCATAACTGCAGCTCTATTCCTCTTCTTTTTTTTCCTCCATCATTCATTGTAATAATGTCATTTTGCCATTACACATATTTTCCATCATCATCAACATCAATTCGTCGGAATGAATGAAGGCAATTAAAGGGGTGCTAAAGGGTCTGCATTTTGAAGGCTACAAAAAAAGTTGAATGGCAGAGCAATGGAAGAGAAGAGAAGGAGATTAGACTAGCGCAGAGTAAAGATTAGGCTTTAAATTTTTGTTCTCTTTCTGATTTTCATTTTCTGGGATTCAATCATCTAAGCTCTCAACTTTGTAATGTTCTCATGCAATTGTTCAATCTAAGTGAGACTTCTAGGGGTTTTAATTTGAATTTGCTGGATTTTGATAATATCAAGCTATGTTTTCAGTCCCTTTTTTTCCTGATTCGTACGTTCGGTTCCAGACTTTGGCATCTATGGGTCGCGTTCTTCCTATTCCGGCACTCGACTTCTGTGTTGTGGTTTTTCTTGATTATTGATTTCATTTGGGTCTATGCAGATTTGCAGTTCAATTGTGCTACCGGTGTCCTAATTCGGTTTCCACCTCCGTTGTGATGCTTGGGTTAGGTTCTGGACACTTTCTCAACTTTCTCTTCTTCTCTAGTTTTTGTTGGCCTTGGTTGAAATATAATGCGTGTTGAATTCCAGATTTTGTGATATTGAGTTCAAGTTTTCTGGTGTGTGAGTCCATCCCATCTTGTGACATTTAGTTTAGGTAAATCACATAGTTAATTTTAAACTAATAGCTTGCTGTTGTTTATTTAGTGAAAACAAATTAGTCCAGTGATTTTAGCAACCCAGTTTCAACCCATCTCTGAGAACGATATCCGTGAACGCTACGACGATAACGAATGATTGCGGATATACCAACAAGTTTTTGGCATCGTTGCCATGGATGGTTTGTGAAATTGGGTTGCGTCGAGTCGTACTTTAGTGTTCGAGTCGTTAAAGTCGTTTTTATTTTAGTTTTAGAGTTAGGATTTTTTGTTTTAGTTAAGTCGTTTTTCATTTTGTTTGTTCATTTTTTATTTTTAATCAAGTTATTATTTTGATTTTAATTTTGGATGTTTGTTTAGATTAGTTTCATTTTAATTTTTAGAGGTTATCTATTGCTGAAAAAACTGTACTAATCAGTTTGGTTTCTGTGCAGCAAAGAAAAATAGGATTGAACTGATCCAGACAAAAAAATCAGATCAGTGTAGATTTTTAACTAATTTTAGATTATGTTTGAATTTTCTGGAGCAATTTTGGTGTGATTTTTGCTGTGGAGATATTGTTCCTAGATTCAGAAACATTTTTAGAGTGTGTGTAAATTTATCTGGAATTTTTGGGACTGTCTGAATTTTTCTGTGAATTTTGGGACTAATAAATTGTTTGGATTTTTTTGCACTATTTGGAGACAGAAAAAATTCAAGAAAAATTATATTTATGTCCTTTGTGATTGCATGGAATTTGCTGTCTTTTTATCTTTGATTTTAGGAGTTTTATTTTCTATTTTAATTTTATTTTTAGAATTAGGTTGTTTAGGTGTAGTTTTATTTCTTAGTTTCTTTGTGTTCGTGTTCATGTTTTTCTTTTAGTTTTGGTTATTTTCTATTCGTTTATTGTTTTTAGTTTTGATTCACTTTTTTGTTTTGTTTTGTGGCTAAAAAGAAATGAGAAAAAAATCAGAAAAATCAAAAATCCCAAAAATAAGATCACACACACAAAAAAAAATGGTGCACGAGCTTTGTGCTCCTCTTTGGGTTTTAGTGTTAGGACAATTTTTGATTGAATCTTTTGGGTTTTTCTTTTCTTTTTGTAACATGTTTTTATTTTTGTTAGTTTATTTTGTTTTATTCACTTGATTATTGGAGTCTCTTCTTTTTGTTTTAGTCATTAGTTTGTAAATGGTGTTCTAGATGCATTTTCTTTCCTTAAAAAAGGAAAAAAAACCTTTAAAAAATCAAAAATTGAAAATCCAAAAAGAAAAAAATTCTTAAAATCAAAAAAATATTAAGAATGCTAGTTTTCAATTTCCCACAATTCGTGCATGAACTTTTCTGGAGTTATTTGCCAAGACTTAAAGATTATCGTGCTTAATTGAATCAGAATTTTCAAAAAAGAAAAATTTGTGAGATCATTGTTGTGGGTCTTAATGCTAAATGCAAAGGTTATATCGAGTCTATGTACCTTGAAGGTTTCTTAGGATTATTATCTAAAACTCAAGATGAATTTTGAGATTTCTTTGAAAAACTAGCTTGGGATACCTATGCATTTGAACAGGCTAATAAGAATTTTAGATACACAACTTATGGCGAGTTTGTTTTTTATGCTAATCCTTCCCATCAGGACTACTTTGTAAACTCATATGACCCATTTCAGTCTTATGTGCCTCCTATTTTCTATAATTACTGTGAGTCTTCTAATCATGACGCTTATAATTATCCATATCATAATTATGTGGATGTTACTTGTGCAAGTGTTGAAAAAAGGATAAATGCTTTGACTGGTAAAATGATAGAGGATACGAAAAAGAGAATTACTGAATATTCTCAATGTTTTAATCAAAGTTGGGAGAATTATGGTGAGTCTGACTCTAGTTTAGGATCTTCTAAGCTCGAAGTTGGTCTTTGTGATGATTTTGATCCCTCTTATCTTATTAGGCCTGACTTGAATGATGACCTACCTTTGCCTAGCATAGAATAAGAGAGTGACCCCTCTCTGTCTCTATCCCCTGACCTTGCACACGCACCTAGCTCACATAAGGATGTCCCTAATGATGTCTTAATTTATACCGACCCACCCGCCCCTTTTAATGAATCTTGTGAGTTTGAGGTGGGTGAATAATTTGACACTACTAGTGAGTTAGATATGAGCATCCAGTCTGACATTGAGCGTCACGAGGTAGATGATTCAGAAGAAGCTATTTTACAGGAAGCATGTGTGGAGGTAGTTGAGCCCATTACTTTGAAATTCAATGGTGATATTATTTTTATATTATATGAATCTTTTTCATGTGGGCTTAATGTCAATGTGGGTTTGGATGTGGATCTGTGTGCTGAGTATGAATCTTTTGACCCCATCCAAACTGAGTTCCTCTTTGAATCTCACAAGTCCAAATTTGTTGGGTCTAAGGCCATTGTCACTAAATATTTTGATTTAGACCAGACTCATACGCATATTGAACTTAAAGGACTTGTGGACTTAGGGCTCACCAATTTGCCTAGACTGCTCATTTCTAATAACAATCACATTTCTAGGCCGATGACCAATCTACGGGCTACCTTTAAATGCGTTTGCCTGTTTGATGTTTGGGCCTAATGGTTTGATAAGTTGAAGCGGGCCCTTACCTGTGCTTTATTGCAATGATGGATGTACTTTTACTAGATCCAACTCTTTACTTTTTACTATTTCTATGTTGTTGAGAGTTGGTCTTCTATGTTCGATAAGCTACTTCATGCGCTAACGAGTTTTGATTTAAGTAGCACTTTTCAGCTTGATATAGAGCGGCTAATGCTCCATAGGCCTCTATTTGCACGGGCTTCTAGGGGCTATAGTTTACGTGTACTTCTACACCTGACTTAGTATAATAGCTCTTATTTTTCCTCTCTTTTTCAATTTGTTTTCTTTTGTATATATTTTTGTGGATTTATTTTATTTTTGTTTCCTTTTGAATTTTAGAGTCTTGTCTTTGTCTTCAGTTTTGAGTTTTCTTTTTCATTATGTATATTTGTGTTTCTTTAGTTTTTATTTTGTGTTTTCTGTTTCTTTTCACTCCCAATGAGAACATTGTCAGATTTAGGTATGGGGGTGGGGGAACCACGTTCAAAAAAAATTGAAAAATTTTTAAAAAAATTGAGATTGACAAAAAAAAAAGAATAAAAATTGAAAAAATTGAAAACTTTGAAAATCCAAAAAGATTTTTGTTTTGTTATTGGGGAAGCTTCGTACTATTCTGATCAGCTTAAATCCCCTATACTTTGACGATTGGCTTGAATATAAGCGCGATGTGCATGATAGGTTTCCGTCCCCAGTGTGCCATTCTAAGCCCTAATTCTAACCCCAACTGTTTATTATTACTGTGTAATCCAATCCTTATTTATACCATCATCGTCATTATCTTAAGATCTTAGTCTTCCATGATTGGCTCTCCTACCAGTCTTTGACACGGTTACTTTGTTTTTTTTTAAAAGAAAATAGAGAAAAAATGAAAATGAAAAAAATTTGAAATGAAAATGAAAAAAAAGAAAGAAATGAAATAAAATTTGTAATGACAAGTATCCCTTTGAGGCATGCGCTACTGGGCATTACCCTTTGAGACATGTGCTACTGGCCGCTACTTTTTAAGGCAATACTGCTACTGGAAAAGCTTGCATCCTATGTGAATAAGTCAATAATGTAGTTTGTGTCAATCAAGTGGGATTAAGTTTGATTCTGGTAAACATAAGCCTTATGATGATGATGCACTTGCACACGAGCACTGGGATGAATTCAAAGTCTTGATGTACAGTGGGGTGAAAAGTTAGTGCTTTGATGTCATTCATGGGGTAGGGAACCTTGATGAGTGCATTTTACCTATATACAGGCCAATATGTTTGTTACAAGGGTGATTTGGTTGGTTAGAATTTGTACAACTTTCTCTTTTGTATATATTTGTGTTTTGTTTGTAAACCAAAAAGATTTTCTATTTTTCTTTCTCTTTTTATTTTTTTTAAAGATTTTGTGGGTATATCTTCTGCAAACCCTCACGAGACCTTCCTCGTCCACTAGGATAACCTAGGGATTTAAAGGGCTTGTTGCATGTGCTAAGTGTAACTGTTATTCGTACCAATGTGCGTTAGGATTTTATTTTCTTTTCTAGGGTTTTTTGTTTTATTTTGTTTGAGGACGAGTAGAAGTTAGGTGCGGGGGCATTTGTTAAACCATAAATTATGATATATTATGCCCTTTTATTACCTAATATTTGTTCGAAACAAATTGTTAAATTAGGATTTTAATGTTGTATTGTTTATTTTGTAGGATTTGAAGAATTTGGAAAAAGATAAATATTTAGCTCAAAAATCAAGCATGAACCAAGTGGAAGCGGATGAAAGCCAACAAAAGGAAAAAAAGGGGGGCCCCAGCCTATGTAGGCCCTAACACCGGCCCACACATCCTCTTCTCCCCTCTCAGCCCAGTCCACCTCTCTTCTTTTCCATTCCTTCCTTTTTCTTTCGCCGGACCGGGCTTTAGTCTCCTTTCCCAAGCCCACAGACAAGCCCAGCCTGCTTTCACTTAAAGACCACGTGCCTTGCATGTGAGCTGGGCCTGTTTTCTTCACCCCCCAACTTCTCCTCTTCTTCCTCGTGCCCAGCAAGCCCGAAACAGAGGAATCAGAGTAGAGCACTGCCCCTTCAACTGCCCCCTCCGTAATCGGAGCTCTGTTCCTCTTCTTTTTTTCCTCCAATAATGTCATTTTGCCGTTGCACATCTTTTCCCTTATCGTCAACATCAATTCGTCGGAATGAATGAAGGCAATTAAAGAGGTGCTAAAGGGGCGGCGTTTTGAAGGCTACAAAAAAAGTCAAATGGCAGAGCAACGGAAGAGAAGGGAAGCAGATTAGACTAGCATAGAGTAGAGATTAGGCTTTAAATTTTTGTTCTCTTTTTGGTTTTCATTTTCTGGGATTCAATGATCTAAGCTCTCAACTTTGTAATGTTCTCACGTAATTGTTCAATTTAAGCGAGACTTTTAGGGGTTTGAATTTGAATTTGCTGGGTTTTGATAATATCAAGGTATGTTTTCAGTCCCCTTTTTTTGATTTGTGGTGTTTGGTTCTGGACTTTGGCATCTATAGGTCACGTTCTTCCCATTCCGGCACTCGACTTCGGTGCTGTGGTGATTCTTGATTATTGATTTCATTTGGGTCTATGCAGATTTGCGGTTCAATTGTGCTACCGGTGTCGTAATTCGGTTTCCACCTCTGTTGTGATGCTTGGGTTAAGTTTTGGACACTTTCTCAACTTTCTCTTCTTATCTAGTTTTTGTTGGCCTTGGTTGAAATATAATGCGTGTTGAGTTCCAGATTTTGTGATATTGAGTTCAAGTTTTCTAGTATTTGAGTTCGTCCCGTCTTGTGACATTTAGTTTAGGTAAATCACATAGTTAATTTTAAACTAATAGCTTACTGTTGTTTTTTTGGTGAAAACAAATTAGTCTAGCAATTTTAGTAACCTAGTTTCAACCCATCCCTGAGGATGGTATCCGCGAACGCTACGACGATAACCGTATGCTTGCGGACTTTACTAACAAGTTTTTGGCGCCGTTGCCGGGGATAGTTTGTGAAATTTGGTTGCGTTGAGTCATAGTTTAGTGCTCAAGTCGTTAAAATCGTTTTCATTTTAGTTTTAGAGTTGTGATTTTTAGTTTAGTTAAGTTGTTTTTCGTTTTAGTAATTTAGTTTAGTTCATTTTTGATTTTGAATCAAGTTAGTATTTTGATTTTAATTTTTGATGTTTGTTTAGATAAGTTTCATTTTAATTTTTAGAGGTTATTTGTTGCTGAAAAAACAGTACTAATCAGTTTGGTTTATGTGCAGCAAAGAAAAACAATATAGAACTGATCCAGACAAAAAAATCAGATCAGTGCAGATTCTTGACTAATTTCATATTCTATTTGAATTTTTTGGAGTAATTCTGGTGTGATTTTTGCTGTGTAGATATTTTTCCTAATTCACAAAAATTTTAGAGTGTGTAAATTTGTCTGGAATTTTTGGGACTGTCTGGATTTTTCTGTAAATTTTGGAGCTAATAATATGGTTGGATTTTTTTGCACTGTTTGGAGATAGAAAAAATTCAAGAAAAATCATATTTATGTTCTTTTGATTGTGTGGAATTTTTTGCGTTTTTAGTTTTTATTTTAGGAGTTTTATTTTTTATTTTAATTCTATTTTTAGAATTAGGTTGTTTAGGTGTAGGTTTATTTCTTATTTTCTTTTAGTTTCTTTGTGTTTGTGTTTTTGTTCTGGTTTTGGTTTTTTTTCTGTTCGTTTATTGTTTTTAATTTTGATTCACTTTTTTGCTTTGTTTTGTGGCTTAAAAGAAAGAAAAGAAAAAAAAATCAGAAAAATCAAAAATCCCAAAAATAAGATCACCAAAAAAAAAAAAAAAATGGGGTACATGCTTTGTGCTCCTCTTTGGGTTTTAGTGTTAGGACAATTCTTGATTGAGTCTTTTGTGTTTTTCTTTTCTTTTTGTAACATATTTTTGTTTTTGTTAGTTTATTTTGTTTTGTTCACTTGATTATTAGAGTCTCTTCTTTTTGTTTTAGTCATTAGTTTTTAAATAGTGCCCAAGATGCATTTTCTTTCCTTAAAAAAAAAACCTTAAAAAAATAAAATTGAAAATCCAAAAAAATAAAAAATTCTTAAAATCAAAAAAATATTAAGAATGCCAATTTTCAATTTCTCACAATTCAAGCATGAACCTTTCTGCAGTTATTTGTCAAGACTTAATGATTATTGTACTCAATTGAATCAGAATTTTCAAAAATGAAAAATTTATGAGATCATTGTTGTGGGTCTTAATGCTAAATACAAAGGTTATTTTGAGTCTATGTACCCTGGAGTTTTATTAGGATTGTTATCTAAAGCTCAAGATGAATTTTGAGATTTCTTTGAAAAACTAGCTTGGGATATCTATGCATTTGAACAGGCTAACGAGAATTTTAGATACCCGACTTATGGTGAGTCTGCTTTTCATGCTAATCCTTCCCCTTAGGACTACTTTATGAACTCATGTGACCCATTTCAGTCTTATGTATCTGTTGTTTTCTATAATTACTATGAGTCTTCTAATCGTGATGCTTATAATTGTCCATATCATGATTATGTGGATGTTACTTGTGCAAGTGTGGAAAAAAGGATAAATGCTTTGATTGAAAAAATGATAGAAGACATGAAAAAAAGAATCACGGAATATTCTCAATGTTTTTATCAAAGTAGCGAGAATTATGGTGAGTCTGACTCTAGTTTAGGATCTTCTAAGCCCGAAGTTAGTCTTTGTGATGATTTTGATCCCTCTAATCTTATTAGGCCTAACTTGAATGATGACATGCCTTTGCCTAGCATAGAACAAGAGAGTGACCCCCCTTCTATCTCTATCTCCTAACCTTGCACACACACCTAGCTCACATAAGGATGTCGTCGATGATGTCTTAATTTATACTGATCCACCCGTCCCTTTTAATGAATCTTATGAGTTTGAGGTAGGCGAACAATTTGACACTACTAGTGAGTTAGATATGAGCATCTAACCTGACATTGAGCATCAAGAGATAGATGGCTCAGAAGAAGCTATTTTACAGGAAACATGTGCGGAGGTAGTTGAGCTCACTACTTTGAAATTCGATGATGATATTCTTTCTGTAGTGTATGAATCTTTTTCATGTGGGCTTAATGTCAATGTGGGTTTGGATGTGGATATGTGCACTGACTATGAATCTTTTGACCCCATCCAAATGGAGTTGTTTTTTGAATCTCACTAGTCTAAATTTGTTGAGTCTGAGGTCATTGTCACTGAACATTTTGATTTAGACCAAACTCATATGCATATTGAACTTAAAGGACTTGTGGACTTAGGGCTCACTAATTTACCTAGACTGCTCATTTCTAATGACAATCACATTTCTAGGCCGATGACCAATCTAGTGCCTACCATTAAATACATTTGCCTATTTGATGTTTGGGCCCAAGGGTTTGACACGCTGAAGCGGGCCCTTACCTGTGCTCTATTGCCATGGTGGATGTACTTTTTCTGGATCCAACTCTTTACTTTTTACTATTTCTATGTTGTTGAGAATTGGTCATCTATGTTCGATAAGCCACTTCGCGCTCTAATAAGTTTTGATTTAAGTAGCACTTTTCAGCTTGATATGGAGTGGCTGATGCTCCATAGGCCTCTATTTGCTCGAATTTTTAGAGGCTATAGTTTAGGTGTACTTCTGCATTTGACTTGGTATAATAGCTCCTATTTTTCTTCTCTTTTTCAATTTGTTTTCTTTTGTATACATTTTTGTGGGTTTATTTTATTTTTTGTTTTCTTTTGAATTTTAGAGTTTTGTCTTTGTCTTCCATTTTGAGTTTTCTTTTTCATTTTGCATATTTGTGTTTCTTTAGTTTTTATTTTGTGTTTTCTGCTTCTTTCCAGTCCCAATGAGGACATTGTGAGATTTATGTATGGGGTGGGAAAACCACGATTAAAAAAAAATTGAAAAATTTTTGAAAAAATTGAGATTGAAAAAAAAAGGAAGAAAAATTTGAAAAAAAAAGAAAACTTTGAAAATCCAAAACGATTTTTGCTTTGTTTTTGGGGAAGCTTTGTATTATTCTGATTAGCTTAAATCCCCTGTGCTTTGACTATTGGCTTGTATATAAGCGTGATGTGCAAGATAGGTTTCCATCCTCAGTGTGCCATTGTAATCCCTAATTCTAACCCCAACTGTTTATTATCATTGTGTGATCCATTCCTTATTTATACCATCATCATCATTTTCTTAAGGACTTAGTCTTCCATGATTGGCTCTCCCACCTATCTTTGACACGCTTACTTTGTTTTTTTTTTTTTCAGAAAAAAGAGAAAAAATGAGAATGAAAAAAAATTTGAAATGAAAATGAAAAACAAGAAAGATATGAAATAAAATTTGGAATGACAAGTATCCCTTTAAGGCATGCGCTACTGGGCATTACCCTTTGAGGCATGGGCTAATGGACGTTATGCTTTAAGGCAATACTGCTACTAGGAAAGCTTGCATCCTATGTTAATAAGTCAATAATGTAGTTTGTGTTAGTCAATAATGTAGTTTGTATCAGTCAAGTGGGATTAAGTTTGATTCTAGTAAACCTAAGCTTTGGGATAATGATGCACTTGCACACGAGCACTGGAATGGATTCAATGTCTTGATGTACAGTGGGATGCAAAGCTAGTGCTTTGATGTCATCCATGGGGTAGGGAACCTTGATGAATACATTTTGCCTATATGCAGGCCAGTATCTTTGTTACAAGGGTGATTTGGTTGGTTAGAATTTGTATAACTTTCTTTTTTGTATATATTTGTCTTTTGCTTGTAAACCAAAGAGATTTTCTATTTTTCTTTCTTTTTTAATTTCTTTTAAAGATTTTGTGGGTATATCCTCTGCAAACCCTCATAAGACATTCCTCGTCCACTAGGGGTAACCTAGGGGTTTGAAGGGCTTGTTGCACGTGCTAAGTGTAATCGTGATTCCTACAAAAGTGAGTTAGGATTTTATTTTCCTTTTTAGGATTTTTAGTTTTATTTTACTCGAGGACGAGTAGAACTTGGTTGTGGGGGTATTTGTTAAACTATAAATTGTGATATATTATGCCCTTTTATTACCTAATATTTGCTCGAAACAAATTGTTAAATTAGGATTTTAATGTTGTATTGTTTATTTTTTAGGATTGGAAAATTTGGAAAAAGATAAATATTTAGCTCAAAAATCAAGGTTGGACCAAGTGGAAGCGGATGAAAGCCAATAAAAGAAAAAAAAGGGGGGCCCAACCTACGTAGTCCCAGATATGGTCCCACACATCATCTTCTCCTCTCCTAGCCTTGTCCACCTCTCTTCTTTTCCTTTCCTTCCTTTTCCTTTCACTGGGCCGGGCTTCATTCTTCTTTCCCGAGCCCACAGACAAGCCCAGCCTACTTTCACTTGAAGACCACGTGCCTTGCACGTGAGCTGGGTCTGTTTTCTTCACCCCCCAACTTCCCCTCTTCTTCCTCGTGCCCAGCAAGCCCGAAATAGAGGAATCAGAATAGAGCACCGCCCCTTCAACTGCCACCTTCATAACCGGAGCTCTGTTCCTCCTCTTTTTTTCCTCCATCATTCGTTGTAATAATGTCATTTTGCCATTACACTTCTTTTCCCTTATCATCAACATCAATTCGTCAGAATGAATGAAGGCAATTAAAGGGGTGCTAAAGGGGCGGCGTTTTCAAGGCTGCAAAAAAAGTCGAATGGCAGGGCAACGGAAGAGAAGGGAGGCAGATTAGACTAGCGTAGAGTAGAGATTTGGCTTTAAATTTTTGTTCTTTTTCTGGTTTTCATTTTTTGGGATTCAATCATCTAAGCTCTCAACTTTGTAATGTTCTCATGCAATTGTTCAATCTAAACGAGACTTCTAGGGGTTTGAATTGGAATTTGCTGGGTTTTGATAATATCAAGCTATGTTTTCAGTCACCTTTTTCTGATTCATGACGTTTGGTTCTGGACTTTGGCATCCATAGGTCGCGTTCTTCCCATTCTAGCTCGACTTCAGTGTTGTAGTGATTCTTGATTATTGATTTCATTTAGGTCTATGCAGATTTGCAGTTTAATTGTGCTACCGGTGTCCTAATTCGGTTTCCACCTCTGTTGTGATACTTGGGTTAAGTTCTGGAGACTTTCTCAACTTTCTTGCTCTCTAGTTTTTGTTGGCCTTGGTTGAAATATAATGCATGTTGAGTTCCAGATTTTGTGATATTGAGTTCAAGTTTTCTTGTGTGTGAGTCGATCCCATCTTGTGACATTTAGTTTAGGTGAATCACATAGTTAATTTTAAACTAATAGCTTACTGTTGTTTATTTAGTGAAAACAAATTAGTCTAGCAATTTTAGCAACCCAGTTTCAACCCATCTCTGACGGTATCTGTGAACATTACGAGGATAATTGTATGCTTGTGGATTTTACTAACAAGTTTTTGGGGCCGTTGCCGGGGATAGTTTGTGGAATTTAGTTGCGTCAAGTCATAGTTTAGTGTTCAAGTCGTTAAAGCCATTTTCATTTTAGTTTTAGAGTTGTGATTTTTAGTTTTAGTTAAGTTGTTTTTCGTTTTAATAATTTAGTTTAGTTCATTTTTGATTTTGAATCAAGTTAGTATTTTGATTTTAATTTTTGATGTTTGTATAGATTAGTTTCATTTTAATTTTTAGAGGTCATTTGTTACTGAAAAAACAGTACTAATCAGTTTGGTTTATGTGCAGCAAAGACAAACAATATAGGACTGATCCAGACAAAAAAAATCAAATCAGTGTAGATCTTTGACTAATTTCAGATTCTGTTTGAATTTTTTAGAGTAATTCTGTGTGATTTTTGCTGTGCAGATATTTTTCCTAGATTTAGAAAAATTTTTAGAGTGTGTGTAAATTTGTTTGGAATTTTTGGGGCTATCTGGATTTTTCTGTGAATTTTGGAACTTATAATTTGTTTAGATTTTTCTGTACTATTTGGAGACAGAAAAAATTTGAGAAAAATTATATTTATGTCCTTTGTGATTGTATGGAATTTTCTGTGTTTTTAGTTTTGATTTTAGGAGTTTTATTTTCTATTTTAATTTTATTTTTAGAATTAGGTTGCTTAAGTGTAGGTTTATTTCTTGTTTTCTTTTAGTTTGTTTGTGTTTGCATTTTTGTTTTAGTTTTGGTTATTTTCTATTTGTATATTGTTTTTATTTTTTTTTTCACTTTTTTGGTTTGCTTTGTGGCTTAAAAGGAAGAAAAGAGAAAAAAATCAGAAAAATCAAAAATTCCAAAAATAGGATCACCAAAAAAAAAAAGAATGGTGTACAAGCTTTGTGCTCCTCTTTAGGTTTTAGTGTTAGGACAATTCTTGATTGAGTCTTTTGTGTTTTGCTTTTCTTTTTGTAACATATTTTTATTTTTGTTAGTTTATTTTGTTTTGCTCACTTGATTATTGGAGTCTCTTCTTTTTGTTTTGGTCATTAGTTTGCAGATAGTATCCTAGATGCATTTTCTTTCCTTAAAAAAGAAAAGAAAAACTTTAAAAGAATCAAAAATTGAAAATTCGAAAAAATTTTAAAATTCTTAAAATCAAAAAAATATTAAGAATGCTAGCTTTCAATTTCCCTCAATTCGAGCATGAATCTTTCTGGAGTTATTTGTTAAGAGTTAATGATTATTGTGCTCAATTGAATCAGAATTTTCAAAAATGAAAAATTTATGAGATTATTGTTGTGGATCTTAATGCTAAATACAAAGGTTATATCGAGTCTATGTATCCTGGAGGTTTATTAGGATTATTATCTAAAGCTCAAGATGAATTTTGGGATTTCTTTGAAAAACTAGCTTGGGATACCTATGCATTTGAACAGGCTAACGAGAATTTTAGATACCCAACTTATGGTGAGTCTGCTTTTTATGCTAATCCTTCCCATTAGGACTACTTTATGAACTCATATGACCCATTTCAGTCTTATGCGTCTTCTGTTTTTCATAATTACAGAGGACATGAAAAGGAGAATTACCGAATATTCTCAATGTTTTAATCAACGTAGAGAGAATTATGGTGACTCTGACTCTAGTTTAGGATCTTCTAAGCCCGAAGTTAGTCTTTGTGATGATTCTGATCCCTCTTACCTTGTTAGGCTTAATTTGAATGATGACATGCCTTTGCCTAGCATTGAACAAGAGATTGACCCCCTCTGTCTCTATCCCCTGACCTTGCACCCGCACCTAGCTCACATAAGGATGTCACTGAGGATGTCTTCATTTATACCGACCACCCGCCCCTTTTAATGAATCTTGCTGGTTTGAGGTGGGCGAACAATTTGACACTGCTAGTGAGTTAGATATGAGCTTCCAGTCTGACATTGAGCATCATGAGATAGATTATTCAGAAGAAGCTATTTTACGAGAAACATGTGCGAAGGTAGTTGAGCTAACTACTTTGAAATTTGACGATGGTATTCTTTCTGTAGTATATGAATCTTTTTAATGTGGGCTTAATGTCAATGTGGGTTTGGATGTGGATCTGTGTGCTGAGTATGAAACTTTTGACCCCATCCAAACCGAGTTCCTTTTTGAATCTCACAAGTCTAAATTTGTTGAGTCTGAGGCCATTGTCACTAAACATTTTGATTTAGACCAGACTCATACGCATGTTGAACTTAAAGGACTTGTGGACTTAGGGCTCACTAATTTACCTAGACTGCTCATTTCTGATGACAATCACGTTTCTAGGCCGATGACCAATCTACGACCTACCTTTAAATACATTTGCCTGTTTGTTGTTTGGGCCTAATGGTTTGACAAGTTGAAGTGGGCCCTTACCTGTGCTTTATTGCAATGGTGGATGTACTTTTTTTGGATCCAGCTCTTTACTTTTTACTATTTCTATGTTGTTGGGAGTGGGTCTTCTATGTTTAATAAGCTACTTCGTGCTCTAACGAATTTTGATTTAAGTAGCACTTTTCAGCTTGATATGGAGTGGCTGATGCTTTATAGGCCTCTATTTACATGAATTTCTAG
>JAKOGI010003002.1:0-35000 GCA_029747015.1 Carnegiea gigantea | reverse complement strand
AATAGGATTCCCACTATAGGATTCCCAAAAATGGGCTAGAACATAAGTATGTCAGTTTTGATCTAACCTGCATAGTTTGCATGAAATGGCCATGACATTTTTCTATAGATCTCAGATTCAGGTGATTCAAATGGCATTTGAAAGCTAATACATGGACTATCTACCCACCAAAAATCGTAATTTTTCAATAGGCTGATCGTTACCAGTTTAATCATAAAGCTTGCCTGTTTTCTGAAATTTTACAGCCTTCATTGTCATGGCTTTCTCCTCTCCGTTCACACAATTCCCCATCCCAAAATCATACCTTAAAGTCATGTAACAAGGCTTGGGTCCTTCCCATCACCATATAAAACCATCGCACTCAATTTCACTTCAAAATCATGTACATCAAAGATCATTTTTCAGTTAAATATACATTAATAACATGCTTGCTATCAAAGGAAGATTAAATCCTTGCATAATCAATAAAACCCTAACTTTTGGCTCACTTCCACTTCATCCAAGATTACAAAGAACATCCTCATAACATCATTAGAGATTAAAACCACTAAATCAAATACAAAAATCCAAGAAAAACAAACTCCCACTTAAAGTTTGCATGATTATGAATAACCTCCAAAACCCTAACATACTTCAAACTTCTCCCCAATTTAAATGCCAAAATAACTCTTATTTCTTATCAAAACATCACGATTAATAATGAAAAAAATCAAAAAAAGAAACAAAACTAAGATAAAAATCAAAACCAACAAAATCAAGATTAAGGTTACTCACTTCGAGCTTGATAAAAGTAGAGATAGAGGTGACGTTTAGTGGCTTCGATGATAGAGAATGGAGGCTAGTAGTACTAGAATGTCGGGGGAGTTGGAGCTAACCGGGGCTGGCCAAAAACTAGTCAGAAAACACCACACAGCAGCAATCGCTGAAGAGGGGGCTCACCATGTAGAGAGAGAGAGGAGAGAGAGATGTGGGTTGAGTTTGTTGTATTTTTTTGACTTGTCTTCACTTAGCCGAATTTATACCTCCCAAAAGTAGCTTTAGCTAGCCATGGTTAGGCTTAACTCATGGATAATAGCTAGGTGGAAAAGCAAACTTGTTGGTCTTCAAATTGGGCCAAAGAAAGTTGAATTTGGGAATAAAACGCTTCGTAACGATAACTTTTTTGCGTACTCAAAATTAAATTTTTGTAATGTTACAGAAAACAAAATAAATTACTTAGATTATAATTGTTAGGGCCTACTACCAATTCTCTCAAAATTTTTGTTAACGAATTAAATGAACAAATAAAATCGGAATTGCCAAGTGAGGGCCCAAATAAATTTTTTTCCCCACCGAGATGAATAAATGCGATAAATAAATATGAGAAAATTATTAACATGAGGTAATTAAATAAATAAACGTAATTTAAGGTTGGGCTGTTACAGCCTTCCCCCTTTAAAGAGTTTCGTCCTTAAAACTTATAAATTTTATCGTGTCATGCCAGATTACCTCAAATAAATGTGGTTATTTAGCTTTCATTTCCTCTTCAGTCTCCCAAGTAGCTTCTTAGGAGGTATGATTTGATTAAAGAACCTTAACTAAAGGTATCGGCTTGTTGCACAACTACTTAATCCTGCAATCTAGTATTTCGACTGGCCGCTCTTCATACACTTGATCCCCAATGATTTCAATGGGTTCAGGTACAATGGTGTGGTTTGAATCTGGGATATACTTCCTAAGATGAGAGATTTGAAACACATTATGTACATGTTCAAGTTCTACTAGCAAGTCTAGGCGATATGCTATGGGATTCAACTTTTCAATGATTTCGTATGGTCCAAGATATCTTGGGCTCAATTTTCCTCGTGCTCCGAATCTCTTGATGCCCTTAGCTGGTGAAACTTTCACAAAAACTTTATCGCCTACTTGAAACTCCAGAGGCCTCCTTCTCTTGTCCACATAACTCTTTCACCGACTCTGGGAAACCTTAATATGCTCTCAAATCCTTCTTATTGTTTTCACGGTTTCCTGGATCATTTCAAGGCCTATAATCAATGCCTCATCCAAGTCAGTCCAACACAGTGAGGTTCTATACTTTCTCCCATATAAAGCCTTAAACGGGGCCATTTCGATGGTGGATTGGTAGCTATTGTTATAAGAAAACTCCACTAAAGGTAAATCGGCTTTTCACTTCCCTTGGAACTCCAATGCACATGCTCTTAACATGTCCTCTAGAATTTGATTCACTCTTTCAGTTTGCCCATCTGTTTCAGGACAATAAGAGCTACTAAAGTTCAATTTGGTCCCAAAGACTTTTTGAAGTGCTTGCAAAAAACGGGCTTGGAATCTTTGATCCCTGTCTAATACTATACCTAATGGGATCCCCGTATAGGTGGACTATCTCCTTAATATACAATTGAGCTAGTTTCTCAACTCCCCAAGTATTCCTAATTAGTAGAAAATGAGCCGACTTGGTAAGTCAATCAACTATGACCCAGATAGCATTTTTTTGAAGGTAGAAAGGGGTAAACCCATAATGAAGTCCATGGAGATCGAATCCCACTTCCAGGTGGGAATTTCTAGGGGTTGTAGTTCACCTATAGGACATTGATGTTCTGCTTTAACTTTCTAGCAAATCAGACACTTGTCTACATATTCTGCAACCTCTTTCTTCATATTATTTCACCAGAAGTATTGCCTTAAGTCTTTGTACACCTTGGTGCCTCCTGGATGCACTGAGTAGTGAGTATTGTGAGCCTTCTCTGGGATCTGTTTCCTCAATTCCTCATTTCTGGGTACACATAGGCGATTCTAGAATTGCAAGGTCCCATCCTCATGTATTACAGACCCAGGAGATTTTCCTTTCTCTAAATTTTGCTTTATTTTTTCGAGTTTAGGATCACTTTTCTAGTTCACTCGAATTTGTTTCAATATGGAAGGCTGTAAGGTAAGTGTTGATAATTGGACATGTGTTTGCCCACGGAACACTAGTTGAATTCCCAAGTCCTCAAGCTCTCTCAAGAGACTCAACTGAATAATCACCACAGTGCTCGGGCTATGTTGCGCATTTCTACTCAGGACGTCTGCTACAACATTTGCTTTTCCTGGGTGATATTGAATCTGCAAATCATAGTTCTTAAGTAACTCAAGCCAACGCTGTCGTCTCAAATTGAGCTCCTTCTAGGTGAAGATATACTTTAGACTTTGATGGTCAGTATGGATCTTACATGGTACCCCATATAAGTAATGTTTCCAAATTTTCAATGCAAAGACCATGGCTGTTAACTCTAGGTCATCGGTAGGGTAATTTTTCTCATAAGACCTGAGCTGTCGAGAAGCATAAGCTACTACCTAATCTTCCTACATCAGTACACATCCCAAACCGTTCTTTGAAGCATCACTATGGATCGTATACTCCTTACCTTCCACTAGTAACGTTAGGATTGGGGCCGTAGTTAATCGCTGCCTTAACTCCTAAAAGGCTCTTTCACACTTCTCTGTCCACTCAAATTTATTCACTTTGTTCAGTAAATTGATCAGGGGTGAACTATTTTTAAAAGGTCCTTTACAAACCTTCGATAATAGCCACTAAACCCAGAAAGCTTCTAATCTCAGTGACGTTAGTAGGCCTCGACCATTCCGTGATTGCCTTCATCTTCTAGGGGTTAACTTTGATTCCTTCTTTTGTAACCACATGGCCCAAGAACACCACTTTTCCCAACCAAAATTTACACTTCTTTAATTTTCCATAAAGTTGATGCTCCCTCAGGGTTCGTAACACCATCCTCAAATGATCAGCATGTTCTTTCTTGTCCTTAGAATGGACAAGGATGTCATCTATGAACACCACTATAAACTTGTCTAAGCAGGGTCTGAAGACTCTGCTCATAAGATCCATGAAAGCTGCGGGGGCATTGGTGAGGCCAAACAGCATTACTGTAAACTCATAATGACCATACCGGGTCCTAAACGCAGTCTTAGGGATATCTTTATGTTTAATCCTGAGTTGATGATAACCTAACCTCAAATCAATCTTAGAGAAGACTCCTACTCCTTGTAGTTGGTCAAATAAGTCATCCATTCACAGCAAAGAGTACTTGTTTTTGATGGTGATCTTGTTCAACTCCCTGTAGTCAATACATAGCCTTAAGGTCCCATCCTTTTTCTTTACGAGCAACACTGGGGCACCCCATGGTGGTACACTTGGCATGATAAAGTCCTTCTACTACACCTCATCTAACTGAATCTTCAGTTCCTTAAGCTCAATTGGGGCCATACGATATGGAGCTCTGGAGATAGGTTGGGCACCAGAGGTTAATTCAATTCTAAAATTAATTTCCCTTTACGTGGGTAGTCCTGGTAACTCTGCAGGAAAAACATCTTTAAATTCACAAACTGCAGGAATATTTTCTGCTTTCTCTTCTTTTGTTTGGGAATCAATAGCATAACACCAATATTCAATACACCCTTGACATAACAGCTTAATTGCTTTCATTACAGAAATCAAGGGACAAGATTCTTCCTCTCTCTACCCATAGAAACATACTTCCCTTCCTTTTTCATCCTTTAAAATAACCTTAAGATCTTCACAGTCAATCTTAGCTCCATAAGTGTGTAACCAATTCATTCCCAAAATGATATCAAAATCAGATAAATCAAACTGAATCAAATCCACAGGGAAAGTGGTTCCCCCAATGGTAGTGGGAACAAATTTACAGGAGATAGGTCATTCAATTACAGAATCGTTGGGTAGCTTGATCCTATAATTAGTTTCCTTCCTCCAATCCTCTAAGTTCAATTGCATGGTAAATCGGGTGAACATATCCAAATGATGAGTTACATACCATCACGTCATTCTAAATTCATTTTGCAAGTGTTAACCAAATCACTTACTGGTCAACAAATGATAAGAACTGGAAAAGGTCAGCATATGATTACATCAAACCTCAACTTATCAATGCGTTTGAAAAGAAAGGCAAGCCCAGATCTAATAATTTTAACTACCCCAGATTAGATAATTTTTGAACAATATCTTGATTAACTACCCCTATCATTCAAATGCAATGTTCCAAACAACGAACCCAAAAAAAACCCAAAAAAAAACCCAATTGATTTAAATCAACATATGAATCAATAGTGACAAGGATAGAGACTCGCCTTGGCAGCAAATTAGCTACAAGGAGTCCAAAACAACCCTAAAATTATCCATAAGTAGTCCAAAAGAAGCCTACTTGGTAGCAAATTTCATGATAAAAACAATAATTGCATCTAAGAACCTTTACATAATTTCTACACAAAATACAAACAAATTTAGGAAATGAAGAAGACATGCTATGAAATGGAAACATGAACATAGCAACAAAACCAGACGAAATTACTTGAGGAGTAGGCACAGAAGGAAACAAGCACCATGAAGCAACAAATGCTATCTAAGTAAGAATAAATGGTGGCTACCAGAATTGGAACATAGAAAATGAATGAAGAAGATAGCACAAAGGAACACGAATAGGGGAGAAATCGAAGCAACAAGAACGAGTATGAAGCAACATGAAATTGAATCATAAATCACCAGATTTGGTGCGTTGGACAGACCGGAGGGCGCAATAATGGTGGACGATTGGCTGAGGAGGAGGCCTTGCTGGGTGTGGGGGGAGAGTGAGAGGTGTGGCCGAGGGGTCGAAGCATCAAGGATGGAGACATAACTAATGGAGATGACTGGCTGTGGGGATCGAACTAGCACAATAGGGGGAGAGAGAGGAAATAAGAAGCAAATGTGGGTTCATTGTTTAATGTTAGAATTAGGGTTTCTTTGTCACTTTACGAATTTTGTGACCACTAATTAATTTTTTATGGTCACAAATCAGTCTCAATCTTGAAATAGGGAAAAATTGTACTAAATTCTAAAATATTAAAATTTATGACCGATTTCATAGTGTAGTGAAAACTGGTCACCAAATGTGACTAAATTTCATGCTTTGGTTAAAAAATTTTCACTACCCACTATTTACCACAAGATTAGTCACAATTTATGACTGCTTTTAGTAGTCACAAATCCTAGTCTTTTATAGTGTCCAACAAAAAAAGTGAGCAATTGACTTGCATAATGATAGGGAAAATTGGCGGAAGCATGTCTATGAGGATACTTCTTTGCAGGTATGAAAATAATTATGTTAACTGATTTATTATGTGAAATATATTTTTGAAGAATTACCTCAATATATATTGTTTTTCGGTAGTATAGGAATAAGGAGCACTAATAGGCCCGCAAGTGCACGGTGGTGTTGTAGCAAATCAAGGTCGATCCCACAGAGACTAGATTGATCTACTGGGCTATATTCCCTTAAGACATGCTAAGCGAATCCAAATTTGAGAATGAAATTAAACTAAACAACTATCTAATCTAATGGATAAATAATAATTGGAATTAAGTAGAATAAGCGATCACCTGATCCATGTATCAATCAAGCACTTCTTCCTTCGTTGGTTGTTTTAAAACCGATAATCAAAATATCACAACCCTCTTTCAAGGTGAAATGAAATACCTTAAATCTAATCAACTTACCGTTTTTCAAGGGCTCTCGATTAGTTTAGGCTCATTACCCATGCGATTATCAAGTCTATGGTTTCTTAATAGGTAATTCTCTCTCGAGACATCACTCAATCAAGTCAAATTCTAGGATTCCGTTATTAGAGATTTCACTTTTCAGTCCTTCATCCTAATACCCACAACATGCAAGAAAGTGATCAAGTTTCTCACAAGACAATAAACATCTAGAATTCAATAAAACAATCCAACAATTCTGAAAGTACCAAATCATATCAACACAAGATCAAGAAACTGACAAATGTTTGCATAAATCCAAAATCAAACAACAAAGATAATCAAAATTACAAACATAAATCTAAATTTGCAAAAGAGAAGAGAAGAGAAGAGAAAAAAAATGCTCAGCTAAAATCGCGCTTGAACCGTCGTGCGAACCTGGGATGGAATCCTTGAAAATCTCTACTTCAACTCTCAACTCTCTCTAATCTAATCTAAACTAATCTATATCCTAACTAATGGAATATGGAGTAGAATGGAATGGATGAGGTGTGTCTTTTCTGCTGCTAAGGGACGCCCTATTTATAAAAAAACACAATCAATCTCAGCCACATGATGAGAGAAAACGAAGATATTAGTAGTTATGCTTCCACCACGGACCATGGCATCCACTACGGGGTGACCGTGGTGCCCTCTGGTCACTTTGCCCTGTTGATTCTGGTCAATTCGGGTTAACTATGTATGCTATACTGGGTTATCCATAATATATACCCGGGTAAACTATATCTCTTGCTGGTTTTTGGTTAATTTTTGTGGGCTATAACATCCTTGTATAATTCTTCATTGATTTTCATGAAAAACTCGGGTTCTCTTAGCCAATTTCTGCAAAATATCATCAACAACACTAAACTCGAGCATAAAATGGGAAAAGGAGTATAAACTATCACATAAGGAACATAATTCTCCCTAAAATGTAGCAAAATAACCCTAAAATAATATACACGTTAGGCGCTTATCAAGTGCAGAAAGAGTTAAAGGCATAAATAGAACAATTAAAATAGGGATCGATTCGATTATAAAATTGTCTAGACTTGTTTAACTCTATGAACAAGTAATTACATAAGAAAGAAGAGTAGACACACATAATGATCATGTAATAATTCGTACTTTTCCTATTATAGAGGGAGTGCTTTGCAATATCAAGTCATATGCTTCAAAAATATAAATAAGAAATTACTATGACCTTTTGTGCAAAAAGATGTGCTTTGAATCTATAGAATGCAAATCTTTTATTGACTAATCAAGAGCTGCCATATGGAGAACTATTTGTCATTAATAACCTACCATGGGTCAAATTAATTATGCCTGTTCATTAAATTAAAACTTTAATGTAAATATATTTTGGTAATTAAAAGGTGCCATGTGTCAAAGTAATGCAAAAAAAATGGGATTATTTATTTCCTTAAAAATGAAAAAATAATTATCCTTCATTTAGGCTAACCCTAGCCCTCTCAACTCCATAAATATGGAGCTATCCCTCCTTATTTAAGGGTGGGCATTCAGAAGAACGTACAAGAGCTCAAGAATTATCTCTATAAGAAGACAACAAGCACTCTAAACACGTGTTGTCTACTCACAAAGATCAAACTCATATCTTGATTGAGATTAAACCTCTTAGGCCCTATCTCAAGATCAAATTTATTCAAAACTATTCAAGGAGATTGAATCAAAGGATTTATTACGCTTGCCCTTGTAATAATTATACAGATATTGCTCCCATTTTTTGATATAAATACAAAAATTGAATTTGTTTTTCTATTTCTTATCTAATTTATCTTAGACTCAAAATTTGTGTTTATAAATTTTTGACACGCCCAGTGGCACTTTCTTTGCTTCTCATCTCTTTTCTGTAGCACATGAACCCTATCATTCCCTGGAAGACAACATGGCCTCTAAGAATGTCATCCCTCAATCTTCAAAAAAAGCTGTCTGATCCACATCTCAAGGATTAGCAACCACTAGTGTTATAGTGTCACATCTAGCACAGTCATGACTAGAAGTATGACAGAAGCTACTATTGCGATTGCCATAAAACAATCAGTTGGGACTGTACTATCACAGTTATGTAAGATCCAAAGCCTTGGCTCCAACCTGCCTAAAGGAGTCAACAAAAATGTTTCACATCCTCTAAAGCAGTGATCTACTATTGGCTTCAAAACACAACAAACAATTCCTTAGTGGATGTATGGGTTGGAGGAAGATCTTTTGCTTATCGGAAGAGATTCATTAGTGTGTTGCTACTACCCTTCACCACAAAGAGCTTTATACTGACAAAGTCAAAGATGTTAGAGAATCCTCAAAAGGCCTTTCCTAGTACCCCTCTTTCAACGTAGCTATCACTTTCACTGATGATGCCTTGTTGCTACACTCCAAACCTCACAATCGTCCTTTGTTTGTGACTGGTTATACCAGGGAGCATAAAGTCAAGTGCATTTGGGTAGATAAAGGTTCAGCTATTAACATCATGCCTAAGTCTATAATGAATGAACTGGGATTCAAGGTGAAAAAGCTTCCTAAGAGCCAGATGGTAATTCAAGGTTTTAGCCTAGAGAATCTGCTTGCGACTGGCATGATTCGCCTAGAAATAACAGCGGGAGATCTATCAACATCTTCAACATTCGATGTAATTGACTCTAACACTTTATACAAATTACTACTTGGACGCCCAGGGCTTCATGAGCATGGAATAATAGCCCTACCCTCTATCAATGTCTTAAGTTTCACCATGGTGGTGAAAAGAAGATCAATGGTGCTGCTAAGCCAATTACAAAGGCAAAATCGAATTTTGTCGATTCTAAATTCTTTAAAGAAGGCACTGCTTCTAAGGAGAGTATGCCCTCATTAATTTCCTCCATAAGTAGGGGCGAGCCAAAGGCTGCCAAGAATTCCAATGTGGTACTGGGGCATGATGGCATGAAACAACAAATTGTAAGGCGAAAATTGAACATGAGACTATAACCCATTGTCAAATAAGTTGCTAAGTAGGTGGTGGTTTCCATAAATTACATACCACTGATCTTAAGATATGTTCCCAAAGCTCACCATAAGGAGGGGAAAATTCCATTTAAACCCCCTTTGCCTGGATTTATCTCTTGTTCTAAGACCTTATTAGATAAAGAGGAGAACTTGCCTAATACACAAATGAATGAAGGATTCGTGCCGAATGCACAGAAGCTTATGAAGAAGCCAGGAATGATTTTAACAATCCTACTGTGTTGGGCAAAGTAGTGGAGGTGGAAACCTACGTCCTCAATAAAACACAAAAGAAGATTTTGAGAACTAGGAGGCCTAGTACAAGCCTTAAAAGTAGGTCTTGGTTATATACTATCGTAACCACTAAAGATATCAGGGCGATGTAAGGGCAAGCAGTATGTGGTTCAACACATTTTCACTGAAGAAGTAGATGAGAGTGAGGATGAAAATGCTTAACCTCCTACAAAGCCTTCTGTATTTGATAAGCTACAACCATCCACCTTAAAGAAATGCCCATCCATCTTCACTATAATTAGGGGCAGTTAAAGTCCTAAGGCTTCTGTATTTTGTAATTTGGAGACTAAAAAGTTATGTGAAGCCAAAGCCTTCGGTGTTCAATATAATCATAAAAGAAAGGGAATCATTGAATCCACCATGCTAAGAACAAAACAATTTAGTGTTGAATCAACTTGGTAATAGAAATGAAGTACAAAGTTCTGTGCCTTCTTGCATTAACCAATTTGCAACCCTTGATATGAGGACAGATGGTTCACTAAGGGTGAAAAGATGCACTGTGGTCTTTACTGGTTAGCAAGGTAATTCTGACACCAACAAAAGAGATGAGCAAAAAGAAGGGACTTCTTCTAATCATTCACAGTCCAAGAATGGGAAGACTCATAGCTAGAAATCGAACTTGCACAGATTCCTAAAGCTCTTAAACACGAGGGGTAAGCCGCAGTTGATGATTTGAATGAATTAAATCTCGGAACTGCCAGTGAACCTTACCCCATCTATGCAAGCTCATTGCTTACACCTGAGAAAGAAAAGGACTCCTTTAATGTCCTCTTGGAATACAAGGACGTGTTTGAATGGACTTACAAGAAAATGATAGGGCTTGACCCCAAAGTCGCAGTCCATTGCTTATCCCTTAGGAGCAAGGTTTCCTGCAAAAAGCAACCTCAATAGTGGTTTCGCCTAAAGTTGGTACCAGAAATTGAAAAAGAAGTAAACAAACTCAGAGAGGTAGGATTCATTCATAAGGAAAAAAATACCTAACTTGGATTGCAAACGTTGTTCTGACAAGAAAGAAAAACAGGCAACTTTGTATCTGCATAGACTTCTGGGATCTTAATAACGCTTGCCTAAAACATGACTTCCTATTGCCTGTCAATGAGCTCATGATTGATTCAACCATGGGACATGAAGCTTTATCCTTTATGGATTGTACTGCAGGAACACCAAGAAGCCACATCTTTTCACGCACCCAAAGGCATCTTCTACTATAAGGTAATGCCCGTTGGTCTGAAGAACACCATAGCGACATACCGAAGAGCAATATAAACTATCTTCGATGACATGTTGCATAAAGTAGTTGAGTGCCATGTTGATGATCTTGTAGTCAAGTCAAACAGGAGATCGGACCACCTATAAGACCTTCGTCAAATTTTTTATAGGCTGGGGAGATGTTAACTAAAGATGAATCCACTTAATTGTGCACTTCAGTGAAGTTCCCATGATTTATAGTTCAGTATAGAGGCATCGAGATTAACCATGCCAAAATTAAGGCAATGTAAGAGATGCTCACCTTGAAAAATCTCAAAGAGTTGTGGGGTCTTCAAGGTCATTTGGCTTACATTAGAAGACTCATATCTAATCTGTTTGGTCATTGCCACCAATTCCACCACCTCATGAAAAAGGGTGCACAATTCGAATGAGACCAGTCATGCCAAAAGGCACTCAACAGCATCAAGAACTACTTATCAAATCCACCAATTCTGGTGGCACTGATCCCAAAAAAGTCTTTTGTACTCTACATTGCAGCTTAAGAAATGTCCTTGGACATTATGCACCTAAGAAAATGCGGAAGGCTAAGAAAGAGCTCTATATTACTTTAGCCGCACTTTGACTGGGGATTAACTGAAATACTCACCGATTGAAAAGACGTATATGGCTCTCATGTTCGCCATTCAAAAATTAAGGAATTCTATGCAAGCTCATAGAGTCCAGGTGATTTCCAAAGTTGAACCCATAAAATATATCTTGTTAAGGCCAATTCTAAATAGGTGACTTGCAAAGTGAGATGTAATCTTAAAGCAGTATGACCTTGTTTATGTGCCACAAAAGGTCATTAAAGGACAAATAGTGGCGGATTTCTTGATAGATCACCTAATTCTCGGATACTTGGGAGCTAAATGATGACTTTCCTAGTGAAGATACGTTCTTCGTCGATATCCTCCCATCTTTAGAAATGTATTTCGACGGAGGTGTGAGACATGATGGTGGTAGTATAGAAGTAGTTTTTATTTCCCCAGAAAACCATGTCCTCACTTATTCATTCGTGCTAACTCAGCTATGTTGTAATAATATGGCTGAATATTAGACATAGAATTTAGGCCTTCAAATGGCCATTGAAATGGGAATCAAAGACCTCAGCATCTATGGTGATTTGTAATTGGTTATCAAGCAGCTTCTCAAGGAATATGAAGTCAAAAACGAACGACCTCATATCACCCCACAAATATGCCTTACGATTGCACGATAAGCTTAAAACCATCAAGTTACAGCATGTTCCTAGGAGTGCCAACAAGATGGCTAATACACTTGCAAATCTAATAGCCACTTTGACACTAGGGGCAGAAAAAAGCATGAATGTCCCTGTTTACAACTGGTGACTAGTTCCATCTCTTGATAAATGGCTTAAGAAAGAGATCAATGCGGTTAGTGCTCAAGAAGTAGAGGAAGATGACTAGCACCAGCCACTCATTGAATATTTATAACATGTGAAGCTCCCTAATGATTTGAAGCATAAGATAGCAATTCAACGAAGTGCTCCCCGCTTCCTTTATTTCAACGGGATGCTTTACCGATGCTCCTTCCTTGGCTTTTGGTTGCGATGCTTGGATAATGAAGAAGCCAAATAAACAATGGATGAAGCACATTTAGGAGTATGTGGTGTGCATCAACCAAGACCCATATTATATGATCAAATCAAAAGAATAGGTTACTATTGGCCTACTATGATGCAAGGTTGCATCCAATATGCAAAAAGGTGGAAGGCAGTGCCATACCAATTTTATTCATCAACCCCTAGAACCGCTCCATCTAACTATGAAATCTTGGCCATTCAAAGCTTGGGGCCTTAACGTTATGGGTCTTATCACTCCAAAGTCTTCTGCTGGCCACTCGTACATCTTGGCGGCAACGGATTTCTTTTCCAAATAGGCAGAAGCATTCCCATCGAGAGAAGTCAAGAAAGAAAATGTTGTTGTTTTTATTTGGATGCATATCATATACAGGTATGGCGTGCCTCGATATATTATCATTGACTTGACAAACTATTTTTTAATAAGCTGTTGACTTACCTCTGTAAAAAGTTTAAGTTTGCCCAACACAAATCCTCAATGTATAATGCACCTGCAGAGGGGCTAGTGAAAGCTTTTAATAAGATGCTCTACAATTTATTAAGCAAAGTGGTGATGAAGTGAAAACGAGATAGGTACAAAAGGCTAGAATAGGCTCTTTGGGTGTACAAAACCATGTACAAGACACTTAGCAAAGTCAAAATGCTCTGATGCATAGGGCTAAAATGGTATTGCCATTCGAATGTGACGAAAATCTCAAGCTTGGCTTAGTTGAGCTCGAGGCCATTGATGAAAAAAGGCTTTGGTCACACCAAAAGTTGGAATGTTATCAAGATTGCTTATCACGAGCATTCAACAAAAAAGTACAACCACGTTCATTTCAAGTTGGAGATCTAGTGCTTGCGTCAAGGAGACCAATCATTACCCCACATAAGACTAGAAGCAAGTTCACTTCCAAATGGGACGACCCTTGCACTATCTAAGAAGTCTACACAAACAGTGCTTATAGGGTAATCAGTACTGACGAAGTGCAAGTTCAGTCGATAAATGGCAAGTTCCTAAATCTGTACTATCCTTAATGTATTGATGCATGTAATCTCCTAAACGTGAGCTTAAACTATTCATTCTTTCAAGTCAAATTTCATTGTGCTACTCCTGCCTCACAAGAGCATAAACTGAGGATGGCTAAATAAAGAAATAAATAACATAAAATAAATTACTGTTCAAACTATGTATGGCTTGACCCTTTAAGGTATTGCACTCCCTTTAGGTACATTGCAACTTTGGTGTACACCTGAGTGTAGTCACTGGGAAAAAAAAAAGAAGTTTATTGATGGTAAATGAAGAAGATCATTTAGTCCAGCTATGAGTTCACCTGATTGTGAGTTATGGACAACTTATGAGGTTAAAGGAGAAACATAGAGATTTTGCTTGGTATAATTTCATCTATTATCATGAATTCGACAATGGTTGAGTCCAAATCACAAGGAAAATGAACTAAGACACATATACAACAATGAATAAAAAAAAAATCATCTTAACTTTCTTCAATAGATATCAAGCTTACACCACATAAGTGCAAAGTGCATCACAATTCCATCTTAAAAAGTGGAGATGGGGATTAGTTGTAGATTCCATTAAAAATTCTTCAAATCTTCAAAAGACTCCTTAGTGTAGCCTTCAGTCCTTTCTAAACTAGCTTTTATGGCTGCATCCATCATTTCAGTGGCATTAATTATGTTAATCTGATCCTGCAAATCAATAACTTCTCACTAGGTCTCTTAAAGCAAGTGCTAACTGATAGCTACCTGGGATCTAAGATCTTTCTTTTAATCTTCCAAAAGTTAAAGCTATTTTAGTAGCTCCTTATTCCTCAATTCAACCTATTTCAGTTCAGCTGCAATTGCTTCATAAAGGATGCTTGCAGCGTTCAGCCATTGGGAGGCATCATCAAGTTCATCTTGCACCTCTATATGACAATTGTCTTACTCCACAGCAGTTGTATGACCGTAGTATCCCTCCTGTGGGACTTTGAGGTCACATGCCTGCCTAATCAACCCTTCAACCTTATTCTCTAAAGGAGTGATGTCAATACCTCTTTGAAGGATGGTGGCATAAAAGCTGTCAAAGTCACCCGTAACAGAATGAAGCCCATCAAAGGGAGTACAAGACACCTTGTTGAGTATGGCTTGATTAAACACCTGACCAGCATTCTTATCCACCTCTTTTATAATAACATTAGCATTGAAGACTGAAACCTCACCTTATGGAAGCTCTCAAAGAATGAGGCGGATGAGGCACCAGTGAAAGACCATGCGCTTTAAGAGTAGACTCAATATAACGCCCCAACAATTTTGAAATTTTAAAGTATATATTATTTATATTATTTAGCGGAAGCTTGCTTTAAAATAAGGTGTTATGCTGTGCCTCCAAAGGTGGCTCTAAACATTGCAACTAAAAAAAATAATAATAATAATAATAATAATAATAATAATAATAATAATATTCTCTAAATACTTTAAATTCAAAGCATCACTTGCAAGGACTTATTTTGAGACATTGTTCTAAAAATAGGTGGGCCTATTATGCTCTATACATGATCTCTCTCCGAACCTTGTTCCCTTTTAGAAGGACCCGGAAATGGAAAAACATGAAACAATAAGCCAAATGGGCCCAGTACAATATGACATGATACAGTAAAAGAATAAGTTAGAGTTCGGTTATGTTCATTTTATTTAGCAAACCAAGTAAAACATTTGCTCCTTTTATTATCTTAGGATGGCACCCAACAAATTAGACCTACGTCCTCTCAATATAGCATTTAACAACAAGAGAGTAAATCTCCATTATGATCATTGAACATATATGCGCATACTTGGGTTGATCAGGAAGCCTAAACTTCGTTGATCAATATAAAATACACCAGTAAGAGGGTCCACTGTTAATATGACAAAGCAATAAAAACAATTATTTCATGTTACACTTCATTAGCCACATCCATTCAGTAAAATTTCATAGGTATAAGGGCATAATCATCATACTGTACCTTGAAGATGATAACAAGTTTTAAAGGGAATGATAATCTGAACTGTCTCAGGGTCCTGGCATTGGCAATATAAAATTAGCTACGTACCATATATATATGCAATTTGATAACTTCCTAGCATTCGTACAAATCCTATGGCCTTAAGAGCCCCTAACCTCTTATTATCATAATCATTTAAGCATATTGTTCCCTATTAGAAGCGAGTAGCCATTATGATCCATACCTTTCAAGAAAGCATAACTACTACTTACTAAGATCACTTAGACGTCAAAAGTTATTATGCAACGTATAGCCACTATCCGTGACCCTTCCCAAACATGCATGCCCATGAGATGCTAAAATCATAATTCATGCAACAAAGGTAATCTGGACATCAGGGGTTCTCCACCAGGTATGAAGGAGTAGTTTATCAACCCTTCTTCAAGCAAATAACCACAATCACACTAGCAAAGGTGACAAGACTAGTTTAGAAAGAGAGATTCATATTTTTTTATGAGATAGAGGAAAGTCACTTGAGAGATGGATTGAAGTGAAGAAAAGGGCGGTATTTATAGTGGGTATTAGTTGCTAGATTAGTCTCTTCCTTCCATGGCACAAAGGTTTAGGAATGAAAGGTGAATGCATGATGTTTAATACTAATAGTTCCAAGGTGATGCATTGTAACAAAACAATTAAATGAGTGCATTGCATTCAACTACACATTCACACTACACTTTTTTTTTTTTCCTTTGAGGGGGAGATTTGGCCAGCTTCTTGTTTTTGTGTTTGGGCATTACAAGCCCATTTTTCCATCAACACAAAAGCCCACATGATGATCATGATTTTATTATTATTGCTTTTTTTTTGAGCTATTACACTCAGCTTCATCGTTGCTTGGAAAAAAAAAAAAAACCTTATGAACATTCTAGTCTCAATCTACTGTCAAATAAATCCTTGCTAAAGTTGCTCTTCATTCAATCGATGGAAAACATTGACTTACCGATGGTAGAGGAATTTTATCAATTCCTCCTTGAAGTTCACATCATCGTTTTCTCCCTATTCAAAGAATATTATAATTATAATTATAATTATAATTATAATAACAATAATAATAATAATAATGGTGACACGACGAAAATGAAATACACATTTGGAAACAAAGTGTGTTAGGTTCAACATCGAGGATGTCCATGATATTCTCAACACCTTCTAGAGCCAGCTCAATTTCCTTTCAGGTACTTGGCCCACAAACTCCGATGTGTAGCTTATCCCATCTATTAATCATAGGATTAGCCATAGACTTATGTTTTTGTCCACATATCTCAGCAAGTGAAGATTTAAAATGCTCCTTAACTTCAGATGTTACCTGTGGTATTTGAGCAATACATTGAATATGGATTGCAGTGATAGGTGTTGCTGTGATGGCGACAACTATTCCTGGGATCTTGACACAGGAAGGACTGTCCTCTATTGATAGAACAGAAGGCTCTAAGGGATTGCCATATCGAACAATCTTTAACTTAGGCTTAGAACTAAGTTTGCCTTCATCCTTTGAAATGTTCATGTCAGATAAATCACTTCGTTTTCTTTGGAGTCATTGGCACGAGTGGTATTTCTCTAAAGTAAATTGCATCACCCACTAAGTAATACTTGGGACCCTGTTCTATAGCATGTGAGGATATGGTGACAGCGAAGCATTGTTTCTGGGTTAAGAAGATTATCGAAGTCCAGATCAGCAAGAGCCTCCTGATGGAAATCAAATTGTCTACTAAATCAATCAGGGCAGTAGTGCTCCATGACAACATTATCCTCCCAATAGTAAGAGATTAAACTCAAACAGATGCTAACAAAATAAGCAAAGTTAGTTCTCGAAAGGATGTCGTCATTTACGAGAGTCTCATTAAGTCGGTTGATGATGGATGAATGCAAGCGAAACCCCTCCCAGAGCTAATGAATTCTCGGGACTCTTTGAGCTTAAATGACTTTGTTTGACCAAGGCCACTAAACTTCACCATGCCTGGACTGGAGGAAGCCTCACCATCGAGCTTGGATGTATCAAAGTTTTTGGTTAAACAAGCATGAAGGAAATGGGCACGAAAGTGGCCCCCACCTCTCCTAGGATATAGAGAATGAGAAATCTCATTAAGTCCTTCGTAGATACTTGTAAGGATTGTTGTAGAGAGACAATACCCTACGACTAATGCCATGAATGTTGTAATGTTTAAAGTACCAGAAGGTATGCAACCTGCTTCTCCAACTAGCAAAATGAAAGTGCATAACCAATAAGAGAGAAATACGCCTAGAAAGATCTTGTTACATTGGCCTTTAGCCACTCCCAGCTCATTAAAAATGACCTGATAATCACCCCGCTCACACACTGATTAGAGAACAGTATTCCTAAGTGAGGGGTCTGACTTCCCTGATCAAAATTCTTGGAAACATGGTACTTGTTGAGACCTCAAAACCAGAAAACAATCCATTGCTCTACGGTCGGCTTGCCCTTACGACCTTCATAAGTTTGTGATAAGCAGTGAATAGATAAGTGCAACTTGGGGGAAGCTTATTTGTGAGTTCCCATTGGTTAGGAGGAACTTCATTGTAAAGATGCACTGGTCATGGTAGCTCAAGGAAGCTATGGATATCTAAGATAGATATGGACAACTCACATTTAGAAGTATCCAGAGTGTTTGTTTCTAGGCACCAATAGTCACATACTACTCGAATGAGGCCTGAACATCGATCATAAAGGAAGAGTGAAGCATACAAAGGCTTGTGAGTATATCTTTGCAACGAACAAAGATATCTTCTAACCATTTTCAATAAAGTGGCTTATGGGGAAACTCCCCATGCAATAATAATTTAGCCCATGATTTGTGTCCGGACTCTATGTTATGATGTAACAATTGGTAAGAGGGGAGATTCTCATTTGCTTTAAAGTAACTAGACAACAAAAATGTTTCGCTTGTCTTCAAATTCTCCTTAGACCACCAAGAAAGGACTTGCATAACAACGTTATAGAATTGCAAATGGGCAACTTTGTATCTTCTCCATCTGTATCATTCTCACTTGATTGGATGTGTAGGTATTGTCGACCGCTAATGGTTCTGTCCATAAAAGTAACCAGTTTGAATAGACCTTGCAGTAATGGCGATAAATAAAGAAAAGTGAGTTGTAAGACTTGTCACTTGGGTAGTCATAGCAATTCAATAATCAAATGGGGACTGAAAAAATAAACAAAAATAAAAAAAATCTTCGACGTAGAAGCACTCAGAAAAAAAAAAAACAAAGGTACATGAGCAAATGCAAGCAAAGGCTCTTGAGCAAGTATTTTGACCATTTTGGGTACCCGTTGATGTACCCAAAAGGGTTAACATTGAAGGGTTAACTGATATGAAATCAAAGTTTGCCTTTTTGAAAGTATTTCGCCTTTGGGAAGTTCGCAATGGGAGAATTCAAGATCAATCCATTAATGTATCCAAAAGGTTTAAAGATTCAAAGGTTAACTGATATGAAGTCAGAGTTCGACTATTAGAAAATATTTCACCTTTTGTAAGTTCGCCTCAAGAGAATTCAAGGTTAACCTATTGATATTTGCAAAAGGGTTAGACATTCAAAGGTTAACTGATATTAACTCAAAATTTACCTTGTGAAGAATTTTCACTTTTGGGAAGTTCGCCTTACGAGGCATCAAGGTTAATCCGTTAATGCACCCAAAAGAGTTAGACATTCAACGGCTGACTGATATAAGTTAAAATTCATGTTGTGGAGAATTCATGCATTTGGGAATATTTGCCTTGAGAAAAAATTCAAGTTATCCTATTGATGTGCCCAAAAGGGTTAAACATTCAAAGGCTAACCGACAATAAATCGAAGTTCACCTTTCGGGAAAGTTCGCCTGAAGGGAATTTCAGGTTAACCCGTTAATGTACCAAAAGGGCTAAATATTAAAGGTTAACCTATGCGAAATCAAATATGTACTTGAAGAAAACAAAATTGTCACCTCTGAGAATGCTCGCCTTAGAAAGATTGAAGGTTAACCCATTGATGTATACAACAACACAACACCTCCCAGTATGGGTCCCGCTTTCGTGGGGCCTGGGGAGATCCAGATACAGATAATCTTACCTCAACCAGCATGACTGCCCATTAAGAGACTGATTCCAAAGGACCCACAACAACCAAACCTACCCTACCGCAATCGAAAGACAACTATAAAGCCACCGCTCTATGATCTAAGATCTTAATCCTATCCTGCCATAGTCCCCTGTCCTGAGCCATGTCCTCCGTCATTCTGACAACTTTCAAGTCCCTCGTCCAAACTCTTCTTTGGTCGCCCCCTCCTCTTTTCCCTTCGGGAATGTTAATCCTCTCACATCTCCTCACTGGAGGATCACCACTCCTTCTTTTCACATGGTCGAACCATCTTAGTCTTGTTTCTCTCATCTTATCTTCGATAGGAGCTAATTTAACTAAGTCTCTAATTACTCCATTATTAAATTTATCAATTCTCGTATAACCACAAATCCATCTAATCATCTTCATCTCTGCTACGATTAACTTTTCGACCTGTGTCTTTTTTATAGGCCAACACTCCGCACCATACAACACAGCAGGTCTAACTACCATACAATAGACCATGCCTTTTAGTCCTAGAAAGATTGAAAGTTAACCCATTGATGTATCTAGAAGGTTAAACATTCAAAGATTTACCATAATAAATTATTGTATGTTCCAACGTGAAACAGAGAACTAATATTGTTGCACAAATTTACAAGACAATCTTATCAAAAAAGAAAAAGAAGGAAAATTTGATGGAATAAGCCAGGTTAGATCAAGCATATGGATTAAGGATACAATATCATCTCTTAGTTCCTCATAGCATCAATGACATTGAAAATTTTATTTTTTTAAAAAAAAAAGGAAAAGGAAGTGAATGAAAGGCGTAAGTGACGTAGTAAAAAGCTAGCATGAGACTATCAGAGACTTAGAAAACCAAAAAAAAAAAAAAAAAAAAAAGGGGAAAAGGAAGTGATTGAAAGGAGAACCGAGCGTTGCACAGCAAGAAGCTTAGAAGCTAGATTGGACAATTACCTTCAATTGCTCTTCAAAATGTTGTTTGCAAGGAAGTGTTCTTTATCCCAGCATGGTGTTGTAGATGAGGACTTGTCTATTTAGCATACAACGGACAGCAAGACGAGAGTCAAGAGCAACCTTATAAAAGACATCAGTCACGTGACAAGTAAGGCCTGAGATTTATCTCTTCAAGAGTGTTGAAATAAAGGAAAGAAAGACAACAACCAAACTTTAGGAGAGCATACCTTTGTGCAGAATGCTACGTCTAGCTTCTCTTGTTGCATAATACCTCCACGGGTTGACCTTTTTAGGCACAAAATTTTAGATGCATAAAATCTTGGAATATTTCCTCACATTTATAAAATTGACGAGAGCAAGATTTTCTCAAAATCATCGTATATCCTTGTTGAATTTAACGGTGACTAATTTGTAAAAAGAATGAAACAAAATCTTAGCATTATTCTTTTACTTGACAACCTTTTCAAGGTAGCATATTGCTTCTAAATTTGAAAGTAGTGCAATTTTTCGGGTGTTGAGACAACACCGGACCCACAAAAAAAGAAGAAGGTCAATTAAAACTCCTGGTTGAAGACCCTATCAAATCAAGAAGATTGACTTGAATGTTCTAATAGCTTAACCTAAAAAAGTCCTCTATCAACGATCAAGTTTTGAGACCTTACTGCACTTAAACACTCTAAAATCGTGGATGCGGCCAACTCTCAAGGGGCATTTGTAGAATGCAAATTTTTTACGGACCAAGCGAGAGTTGTCACACAGAAAATTAAATAATTTTATACTGGTCATTAATAACCTGTCATGTGTCAAACTAATTGTGGATGTTCCTTAAATTAAAAATTTAATGTAAATATATTTTGGCTTAGTTAAAATGTGTCATGTGTCACAAATGATGCAAAAAATATGGAATTAATTATTTTACTAAAAATGGGCAGATAATTATCCTTAATTAAGGCTAACCCTAGCCCCCTCTCCTCTATAAATATGGAACTATCCCTCCTCATTGAAGGGTGGACATTTAGAATAACACACAAGAGCTCAAGCATTTTCTCTGGAAGTGACAACAAGCACTTCAAACAAGTGTTGTCTACTCATAGAGATCAAACTTATATCTTGATTGAGATTAAGCCTCTTATGCTTTCTCTCAAGATCAATTCAAGACTATTCAAGAAGATTGAATTAGAGAATTTATTACACTTGTTCTTGTAATAATTACACAGAGATTGTACCTATTCTTTGATATAAATACAAAAATTGAATTTGTTTCTCAATTTCTTGTCTAATTTACTTTAGGCTCGAAATATGTGTTTACGGAGTCATTTTATGTTGTAAAATGTGAAAACTAGAAAATTGACGGTCTCAATGAACCTATTTGGTATTAGTTACATGTTGGTGAACATGATGAAATTCATTTTATAGTGACTAGGGATGATGCACATAAAATGATGTATTGTTGTTGCATGAAGTTAGAATCAATAGCTTTTCCATGCTGCCATATGTTTGGTGTCATGAAATATGCAAATATGAAGGAAATTTCCAGTGGTTACATTCCTCGATGATGGATTATGGGGGTGAAGGGGCAAATTTAACATAATGATGGCAATATTACACATAAAGAAGATCACTTATTTGATGTAAACAATAAGATAAGGGATCCACAGGTTGTGATGTCAAAAGGGGCACCAATGGGCAAAAGGTCTCAAAGTTATAGTAAATGTTATGGTATAGGTTATACGAGATGCACTTTTTCTAAAAGTGCCAATAGTAAATCTGTTAGTAAAAAAGCATTGCAAGATTTGGACTTGAATGAGGTTTATAGTGCAAGCCCTCAATGTTCACCGACTAACTTTGCAGAGGATATTGATTACAATAAACACCAAATTAGTTCGTGAAAAACTAATGAGTGTCATGCCAAATTCTTCTATCGATGAATATCAAACGTAAATGTCAATACACATATAATATTTACAAGTTTATCAATCTTTTTCTGAATAAAATATAATATCTAATAATGGCTTTATTAAACTTGCAGGTTGTATATAGCGAAGAAGTGTAAAACCTTGACAAGAATCTTGAAATTGGAGTTTTTGGTCCATTGTGGCATCAAGTTATCACTTTTTTCCTACCATAGTTGCATTAAGTTATTTTTTCTTTCCATAGTAGCACTATGCTATTCAATTTGAGTCCAAAGTCACACTCAATAAACTAATTGCTTATATAGCTAGTTATACTCGATGTTTTGATTTATTTTTTATGATGTACAAGGCTTGTTTTAATGTACTCCATTTTGTCTGCTTAGCATATAAGGAAAATGTTTACTTTTCACATCGTTTTTTAAAGATTAGAGTTCTTCAGTTAAGAATCAGAGAGTGGGAAGTGTATGGAGGATGGATAACTATGGGTTTTCCTAATTTTTGTTTTTTATTTTCTTCTTTTCTATTCAGTTGTTTAGCATCTACCACCCAAAAAAAAAGTAACATGGGTTACAAAAATAATTAGGTTCCTCAGTGCCACTATGAACCAAAATTGAAAACATAGTGCTATTTTGGAAAAGAAAAATAACTTATTGCCACTATAAGAAAAAGTGATAACTTAGTTCATTTTCAAAAATAAAAACCTACCCTTGTTTGTGATAACCAACAGACCCTTATTGTTGTCGAAGCATCATTGACAATATTTTGATTAGCTAAGAACTGATCAGGCTATACAATAGAAAGAGTGGATCTCCCAGATGCATCATAAAAATAGATCTCGAAAAGGCCTACGACTCAGTTTCTTAGAAATGCATAAACCACCTACTTGTGGCATACAAATTTCCGCTTACTGTTATCAAAACGATTATAAACTGCATTATAACTACATTATACTCCCTGCGCTTTTAGTGGTGATTTCTTTGGCTATTTTCATGGAGTTGAAGGGATTAGACAAGGGGATCCATTGTTTTGGTTATGGAATATCTTATAAGGGCTTTGCTGTGGAAAACAACATTACCTAGATTTAGATTTCATCCCCTCCATGGGAAAGTAATTTTGTTGAATCTTTGCTTTGTGGACAATTTGATGATTTTTCGTAGGCTTGATAGTTGTTGGCTTTAGCCATTTTTCCATGGCCATTGGCTTAATTTCCAATCAATCTGTAACACCCCGCATTTTTGTTTTCCGTTAAGCTAATTAAATGTCCTTTTTACGTTCTAAAATCGTATTTTTAGTAGCCGTATGAGTTAAATTATTAATCAATGTGCTTTTGGGAGCTACACTTTTATTAAAAAGGATATTATTATTGATACTATTGATTTCAAAGTCAATTCGTGTCATTTATGCCTTTAAATTATATCGATAATTCAATTTAGCCGTTATTCGATTTATTTAGTCGTTTCCTGAAAACGATTAGGTTTTCAACCTTAGAATTAGTTTGTGGTTTATTGAACCGAACCTTGACGTTTTTGAGATCGAATAATCGACGAAGGGTCGCATTATCGTTTCGGGATAGGTTGTGAGGTACGAGATTAGAAATTAGACAGACAATTTTAGTTGATTGGGCAAGCGACTAAGAAACAATCAAAAAAAAAAAAGAACAAAAGAGGGCGAAAGCCCCTTTCTCTTTCACGGGCGCACGACCAGGTGGGGATCGAGACCCCAGCCCCGACACCCCCCATCGAAGAGAGAGAGAGAGAGAGAGAGGAGAAGGAGGCAGTCGACCGGCCAGGAGGCGCGACGGTGGCCGGCCGACAACGGGCCACGGCGACGTCGGGGACGCGGCCGAGCCACGGCCGTGGCTCCGGCGGAAAGCGAAAGGTAGAGTGGAGGAACGAGAGACTGAGAAAGAGAGTACAAGGGGGGGCGTGTCTGGCTGGCGACGGTGACAACGGCGGTCGAAGGTGAGAGCCTTCGGTGGGCTTGAGTCCAGCGACTACCGCGAGCCACGCAAAAACCCCAAATTCAAGAACTAAGGTTCGGTCCAACCGAGTCATTCGAGCTAGGGTTTGGTCTCCACTATTAGGCGTGCATTTGGGACTATTTGGGTCAAGGATTGAGCTTCCTCAGCATCCAAATCGAGCATGAAAGCGCTTAGAACGAGTTCGTAGCTTGGAATCCAGGTGGGTGTTTCTCGCCTCCTAAGCTATTACTATTTTCAGAAATGTTTTTCAGCAGATTGATGTTGTATATCATGTTAGAAATCGTTAAATTCACTAGAAATGTCAAGAAATGAGCTATACATGTTTAGGTTCGATTCATTGGTTAATTTATGCCTGAGATTTGTAATTTGAACTGAATTATATATGTTTAGCATCGATTCAAGTTAATTAGTTAACGTGTGAAAAAGAATTAAAATTTGAAGTTATATTAACGTGCTTAGCTTCGATTCGAATCTATATAGTTAACTTATGCTTAAGTTCTTAATTCGAAACGAATTATATACGTTTAGCGTTAATTCAAATGCTTATAGCTAATTTACGCCTAAGTTCTGAATTCGAAACGAATTATATATGCTTAGCTTCGATTCGAATCAATTTAGGTGGATTATGCTTGAAATGTTAATTCGAAGTGGTTTATACTTGTTTAGCTTCCATTCGAGTTTATTAACCGATGCAAGCAACTGAACTAATTTCAAGGTTAATGAAATGTGTTTAGCTACGAATCGAGTAGATTAGCTATCGCATGTTAAAGGAATTAATCTCGAAGTTACATAAATGTGTTTAGTCTTGATTTGAGATTATTTAGTTAATTCATGTCTAAGTATAAACTTCGAAGGGAATTGTTTTATGTTTAAATAGAGATTGATTCATGTTAAGACTGAATGGCATGAATGGGGTTAAATGTAACTTCGAATCGATACTTGACTATTTGATTGAATTATGCTTATGAAACAGCTCTAGAAATAATATTTGAATGATAAACTAAGCGTGTTTATGTCCCTTAACTGAAATATATGAATGTAATCATGTTTCATGCCTAGTTAGTTTAACTTGGCTTACTAAATTGAGATCGTATGAGTGTTTATATGTATAAATGTGTGTACGATATAACCGTTGGTTGCAGCGCACTGGTAATTGCTAATTGCTTACTTGGTAAGTTAAGCATGGGTAAGTTACGTAAGTTTACCTATCGCTTTTCAGTATGTTATGATGACTAGAATGTTAAATTGCAAAATGGAAAACCGAGTTGGTAGTTGGATGGTTTGAGGAAAGAATTATGAGCGTTCGAGGTCTTGTGGTACGGTGCAAGTGAGGAGGGAGACTGGGTTGTGAATTAACCGCAATCGTGTGGATTGCGAGGCCATGTGTGGCTCATTGTGTTGAATTGATTATGAAGTGCTCGAATGTGATGCATGTGCACCCCTCTTCCCTTCGATGTTCTCAACTTGCATTATGTGCATCATAGTGGGTTTTTCAAAGAATGATTTCATGTTTTGAAATGATAGTAGCCATAGTTATTAGTGTATGATGGCCTATTTTAACTAAATGAATGCAGTTTTGGAAGTGAACTCGCTCGAACGGGGGAATCCCTAAAGAGTTTTAGAAATGGAGTGAGTTACATGTTAAATGATTTTACCAAACGGCACAACAAAAATTATTAGCCGTTATGGCCGATACGCTTTCCTTGGCAAAGATAATGTGCTATGGTCCCTGTGGACATTATGTTAAGAATGATGACTGCCTAGGGATTACGTCCTGGTACTAGGAAACCTTAGAAGACCCTGACGAGGGTAATGGTTCAATATGTTTATGTAGCCATCCCGGGAGTAAGAGCTTATGTGTGAGCGTTAGGTCTCACTATGGGGTTCGAGAATAGATCTCACCCACTCAGCACCCTGTAATGATCTTATGCCAGAAGTATTTTCATACTAAGTTAAGAAAAGCAATTGGCCCTTGCCACTTTAAACGATTAAAAAGGAAAGGAAGTTCTTTTTATGGGCCCTAAGAGGCCATATGGAATGATGTATGAAAAGTTTATAAGGGTCGTTGTATGGCCAAAATGAAATGGAACTTCCTTTAAAGCTAAAGAAAATGTTTGTAGCGAAAGAAAAGAAAGCTTTTAATGAATGAGCAATGAGATGACCCTCAAGCATGTTTGAATGTGGATTTTACTATCATGTGGCCTCATCCTTATCCATATCGAACATGTCTGACTTAAAGTGCATGAATTGAGAAAGAAAGTTACAGCATGTTAAAAGTTCCATGAATGAAGGCATCTCTCCTAAAAGAATGAACGTCGATATGTGAATAGTCTACGAGGGTGACATGTGGCTTAATATGATGATTAATAATACATAGATGCTTGATATGTGTTTATGTGTGCCTTATGTATATTATATGAATGAAATGCGAAGAAGTTATATTATAAAAAGAAAGACCCCTATGCTTAACCCTTGATGCTTGCTTATGTGCTTAACTACTTGTTATTCAAGGAACTTAGTCATTGAGGGGCCTAGAAATATGTTTGGGTGGTTAAGATGAAGTTTTGTTTAGCAATCCTCCTTTAAAGGTTTTAAGGACACCTAATATGATAGTATAGTATGAATACGTGTTATGTGACTATTAAAGATATTACTGCCTGCAATGGTTTTGGTTTTAAGGGGGTTGGGGGACACTCACTGAGCGTGTGGTTGCTCATCCCACTACTTTTTCCCCCTTTTCCCCAGGTATTCTTTATAATAGGAAAAAGATTGAATCAGCTATGACAAGATGGAATCCGTTCATGCTTGCAAGGTGTAGTTTGTGTCCATTGAAGAGATCTTACGTGTTTAGTGAAGTCACGTTATGTATTCTCCATTTGAAATGTTTGTAAACAAGTATTCTAAGTTCATGTAATGCATATTGTTTATGAGTCGCTCTGTATGGCCTTATGAGCCAACCATCTAGTCAGTTAGATGTCTTTTGGTTAAAGTTAGTTATGTTTTGGGATATAAACCCCAATACTCCGGTTATGTGAACCGTTGAGTTGTATCTTCCATTTCTTCTTTATTCATGAATTAATCTGGTTGGTGTACTCCGAGCGAGTGGCTCGTTGAGTTATGAACTCCGGCGTGTGGCCGTTGAGTTTCTTTTAATGTTTTGCGCTTCCGTTGATTACAGGGATCTTTTTGTAAAGCTTTTAACCTGGAAACGGTCAGTTTATTGGGGAAATTCTGCCCGTTTCGTCCCAGAATTTAAGTAAGAGGTTAGAAAAACGTAACGCTTCTGTCCCTAGGGGCTGGGGGTGTTACATTGATGGTATCAGAGCATGGTCCTGCGACCATAGGCCGCGACCTGAGTCTTGCATTCATATAGTCCGATAAGAACGCGTTCATAATGATGTGATATATGCCTACTAGGTCTACACTTGTGCATTTAATGTGAATCTTGGCGTATTTAGCTAGCTAGATACTGCTCGAGTGAGCTCACTAATCGAGTGAACGAACGAATTGTTAAGGGTGTAAGCCGAGTAACTTGTTTTCTCATGAATGAGTTAAGTATTAGCCCAATCGAATGTTGTTTGCTTATTTGCTTATACGCCTTGACGGTTTGAAATTGAATGACTGGAAAGTCTTAACTCTAAGCCAATCTTTGCCCCCGAAGGACGATTTGCCCCTCGGGCCCCATAATGGAGTGAGCAAACGTACTCAAAGGTTGGTAGAGAGAGAGGTAGAAGCAGTTAAACTATTTCCTTTTGAAAACCTAAGGACCTTGCCGGTTAAAGCCTTCTGATTAGTGAGTTAGAGCCGAGCCAAGTTTTCTTACACCAAAAGATTAACTCTTAGTTAGTGATGATGAGGCAGTTTAGATTCGCAAATACGCGCCCTTATGTTTATCAAATGTTGCTCGTAGATGCGTATGTGCTAAGATGAGTACATTGATAGAGTCCTTCGTATTGAGCTAGGAAAGGAATGATTGGAAATTAGCTGCTATGCTTGATAATCCTACTAAATGGTACCTTGCTGATGTGAATTTAGAATTGCCTGAGTGAAATTAAAGGATATTTTCGTACGCATGCTTGAAAAACTATGTGCTAGCGGTAAGATGTGAATAAACATTGCGTAAAGTGTACCTACCATCCTCCTTCCTTGCCATTGTTACCTAATTCGTGTATTACTTGCTTTCTATTATATGGATTGTTATCCGTGATTGGGGTGACGATGTTTTGGCTTGGACGAACCCAATACACCTAGAAATCAAAAGGGAGGAAGAACCTAGCAGACTTTGGAATTGTACATAGCAATGATCTCTACTAAGGTAAGTGAACTACAGTAAGACCCATATGATCACCTGTAAGATAGACGTACCCCGTAAGACCAGTAGCGCCACTATTCTTACCCCTTGTTATCTGATTAATGGCTAGTCTCTAGTTACTTTGGACAAGCCTAAGGCATACCTTTAGCCCTAGAATGCTAATGAGGATTGCTATCGTTTATACCGGCCTAGGTGACTCTTGTACAACATTATTGTGAACCATTGTGTTTTACAACATGCTATGTTTTCAAAAACATCTGGAAGCCTAGATTGTTATATGCAATGGCATGTATGATTATTCGTGTGTTTCATAAGCGAGAGGTATAGTAAATAAACCACTTGGTACGTGTTTAAATTTATTTCTAGTTGAGTGCGCCACTGAGTTGGCCAAATAATTCAAGTTATGTGAATGTTTGCTTCATATAACCGTGCTTATCTAATGATAGCATAGCAACTGTGAGCATACCTCATAACATGATTACGTAATTGTGGCCTTTGCATTCGAATGCTTACCCTTGTATGTATCCTTACATGATGTGCTAAGATACTCGTAATGGTAGCGGAGTTACTCATTACCTATATGCCTAAGCTCTATGTTTCATATGTTTGATTGAGTGGCTAAAAACTCATATGCCTAGCAAAAAGATCTTGTGGCCATAGGGGTTTCATTCGCATTTATTGGCCCTGTACCTTCTTTGCCTAGACCATATGACATGCCAGCGTACTTGCGACCATACTTGAATGCGTGACTTAAAGGGATATGAATGGATGTGTATAAAACAATCCCTGACAGGCTATAACTAAGTATCCTGGCATAGTATGACTAAGTTACCTGCATCAAGACTTGCATGCTGAATTCTATCTGTACATGGTAGGTTTCATAGAGAACGTTGGATAGTGCTTTGCTAGCCATCATATATGCTACCAATGCTGTCTTACTATACTTTGCTTAGCATGTTTGGCCTTACCTTCAACCTAGTTATCTTATAGCTAGATACGACACCGTTTGGCATAGTAGCACTACAATTTCTCGGGTTACATGTATGTACACACATACTTGCTCGTAAGAACCTATAAGAAGCGGCATTGCGTTGGTTAAACTCAAAGTCTGTTTTCCTTATGAGATTGCAAATTCCCCAAGTGGCAATGCCTTGGGAAGCCACCGTACCCTGGCAGTTAAACCCTTGTGGAACGATAGTTGAGTTATGTAAGAGCAACATTAGGTATGAGGAATCCTTTGCTAAACCCGCCACAACTAAGAAACCATGTATCAACCTCCCATGAACAATTAATGCGTGGATACGTACAAGTCTATTGCTGAGTTTTGTCCCACATCCCTGTCGTCTAACTCCCCAAGTTGATTCCTTGCATGACTAATGGGTTGTACATTTATCCTCTTGTAAGTTGTGTACCGTGTGTGTGATGGACTGATTCATGCTGCATGTGATTCTTGGCTTGAAAACATTAAGTTATCGATTTCATGTAATGTCATTATGCCAAGGTGATTTGACCAGATGCTTGAATTGTTCTTATCACTCTAGAGTGTCATAGGGGTCTCAGGGTTAAATGTTATGACCCTTGTTTGATGCGACCTAAAGTCATATCCTTGGACGCCAACCCATAGCGATGCATGTGCATAGAGCTCCTTGTTATGATATGACTAGTGCGCAGGCGATTCAAAGTCCTTGTCCCTTTCGAAAATGAGTTTAATATGGTTTTCCACGTCAACTTATTTGCCCCTCTCCAATGCGATTCGCCCTCGGCGCCTAAATAGAGTGAGTAGACGCTTGAAGAGGATTGGTGAAGAGGAGACTGGATACCATAAGCCATTTTCCTTCGATTTAAAAGAAGCAATGTCTTCAAAATGACCTTTTGGAAACCAATCGCGTAGATCCTAGTTATGTGTGTGCATTCTAGGAAAGACCGAATTTAGATATTAAATTTCGAGGATGAAATTCTTTTAAGGGGGGAAGAGTGTAACACCCCGCATTTTTGTTTTCCGTTAAGCTAATTAAATGTCCTTTTTACGTTCTAAAATCGTATTTTTAGTAGCCGTATGAGTTAAATTATTAATCGATGTGCTTTTGGGAGCTATACTTTTATTGAAAAGGATATTATTATTGCTACTATTGATTTCAAAGTCAATTCGTGCCATTTATGCCTTTAAATTATATCGATAATTCAATTTAGTCGTTATTTGATTTATTTAGTCGTTTCCTGAAAACGATTAGGTTTTCAACCTTAGAATTGGTTTGTGGTTTATTGAATCGAACCTAGACGTATTTGAAATTGAATAATCGACGAAGGGTCGCATTATCGATTCGGGATAAATTGTGAGGTACGAGATTAAAAATTAGACAGGCGATTTTAGTTGATTGGGCAAGCGACCAAGAAACAATAAAAAAAAAAAAGAACAAAAGAGGGCCAAAGCCCCTTTCTCTTTCACGGGCGCACGACCAGGGGGGGATTGAGACCCCGGCCCCGACACCCCACATCGAAGAGAGAGAGAGAGAGAGAGAGGAGAAGGACGGAGTCGACCGGCCAGGAGGCACGACGGTGGCCGGCCGACGACGGGCCACGGCGACGTCGGGGACGCGGCCAAGCCACGACCGTGGCTCTGGCGGAAAGCGAGAGGTAGAGTGGAGGAGCGAGAGACTGAGAAAGAGAGTACAAGGGGGGGCATGTCTGGCTGGCGACGGTGACAACAGCGGTCGACGGTGAGAGCCTTCGGTGTGCTTGAGTCCAGCGACTACTGCGAGCCACGCAAAAACCCCAAATTCAAGAACTAAAGGTTCGGTCCAACCGAGGCATTCGAGCTAGGGTTTGGTCTCCGCTATTAGGCATGCATTTGGGACTATTTGGCTCAAGGATTGAGGTTCCTCAGCATCCAAATCGAGCATGAAAGCACTTAGAACGAGTTCGTAGCTTGGAATCCAGGTGGGTGTTTCTCGCCTCCTAAGCTATTACTATTTTCAGAAATGTTTTTCAGCAGATTGATGTTGTATGCCATGTTAGAAATCGTTAAATTCGCTAGAAATGTCAAGAAATGAGCTATACATGTTTAGGTTCGATTCATTGGTTAATTTATGCCTGAGATTTGTAATTCAAACTGAATCATATATGTTTAGCATCGATTCAAGTTAATTAGTTAACGTGTGAAAAAGAATTAAAATTCGAAGTTATATTAACGTGCTTAGCTTCGATTCGAATCTATATATTTAACTTATGCTTAAGTTCTTAATTCGAAACGAATTATATGCGTTTAGCGTTAATTAAAATGCTTATAGCTAATTTACGCCTAAGTTCTAAATTCGAAACGAATTATATATGTTTAGCTTCGATTCGAATCAATTTAGGTGGATTATGCTTGAAATGTTAATTCGAAGTGGTTTATACTTGTTTAGCTTCCATTCGAGTTTATTAACCGATGCAAGCAACTGAACTAATTTCAAGGTTAATGAAATGTGTTTAGCTTCGAATCGAGTAGATTAGCTATCGCATGTTAAAGGAATTAATCTCGAAGTTACATAACCGTGTTTAGTCTTGATTCGAGGCTATTTAGTTAATTCATGTCTAAGTATAAACTTCAAAGTGAATTGTTTCATATTTAAGTAGAGATTGATTCATGTTAAGACTGAATGGCATGAATGGGGTTAAATGTAACTTCGAATCGATACTTGACTAGTTGATTGAATTATGCTTATAAAACAGCTCTAGAAATAATTTTGAATGATAAACTAAGCGTGTTTATGTCCCTTAACTGGAATATATGAATGTAATCATGTTTCATGCCTAGTTAGTTTAACTTGGCTTACTAAATTGAGATCGTATGAGTGTCTATATGTATAAATGTGTGTATGATATAACCGTTGGTTGCAGCACACTGGTAATTACTAATTGCTTACTCGATAAGTTAAGCATGGGTAAGTTACGTTAGTTTACCTATCGCCTTTCAGTATGTTATGGTGACTAGAATGTTAAATTGCAAAATGGAAAACCGAGTTGGTAGTTGGATGGTTTGAGGAAAGAATTATGAGTGTTCGAGGTCCTGTGGTACGGTGCTTGTGAGGAGGGAGTTCAGGTTGTGAATTGACCGCAATCGTGTGGATTGCGAGGCCATGTGTGGCTCATTGTGTTGAAATGATTACGAAGTGCTTGAATGTGATGCATGTGCACCCCTCTTCCCTTCGATGTTCTCAACTTGCATTATGTGCATCATGGTGGGTTTTTCAAAGAATGATTTCATGTTTTGAAATGATAGTAGCCATAGTTATTAGTGTATGATGGCCTATTTTAACTAAATGAATGCAGTTTTGGAAGTGAACTCGCTCGAACGGGGGAATCCCTAAAGAGTTTTAGAAATAGAGTGAGTTACATGTTAAATGATTTTACCAAACGACACAACAAAAATTATTAGTCGTTATGGCCGATACGCTTTCCTTGGCTAAGATAATGTGCTATGGTCCCTGTGGACACTATGTTAAGAATGATGACTGCCTAGGGATTACGTCCTGGTACTAGGAAACCCTAGAAGACCCTAACGAGGGTAATGGTTCAATATGTTTATGTAGCCATCCCGGAAGTAAGAGCTTATGTGTGAGCGTTAGATCTCACTATGGGGTTCGAGAATAGATCTCACCCACTCAGCACCCTGTAATGATCTTATCCCGGAAATATTTTCGTACTAAGTTAAGAAAAGCAATTGGCCCTTGCCACTTTAAACGATTAAAAAGGAAAGGAAGTTCTTTTTATGGGCCCTAAGAGGCCATATGGAATGATGTATGAAAAGCTTATAAGGGTCGTTGTACGGCCAAAATGAAATGGAACTTCCTTTAAAGCTAAAGAAAATGTTTGCAACGAAAGAAAAGAAAGCTTTTAATGAATGACCAATAAGATGACCCTTAAGCATGTTTGAATGTGGATTTTACTATCAGGTGGCCTCATCCTTATCCATATCGAACATGTCTGACTTAAAGTGCATGAATTGAGAAAGAAAGTTATAGCATGTTAAAAGTTCCATGAATGAAGGCATCTCTCCTAAAAGAATGAACGTTGATATGTGAATAGCCTACGAGTGTGACATGTGGCTTAATATGATGATTAATAATACATAGATGCTTGATACGTGTTTATGTGTGCCTTATGTATATTATATGAATGAAATGCCAAGAAGTTATGTTATAAAAAGAAAGACCCCTATGCTTAACCCTCGATGCTTGCTTATGTGCTTAACTACTTGTTATTCAAGGAACTTAGTCATTGAGGGGCCTAGAAATATGTTTGGGTGGTTAAGATGAAGTTTTGTTTAGCAATCCTCCTTTAAAGGTTTTAAGGACACCTAATATGATAGTATAGTATGAATACGTGTTATGTGACTATTAAAGATATTATTGTCTGCAATGGTTTTGGTTTTAAGGGGGTTGGGAGACACTCACTGAGCGTGTGGTTGCTCATCCCACTATTTTTCCCCCCTTTCCCCAGGTATTCTTTATAATAGGAAAAAGATTGAATTAGCTATGATAAGATGGAATCCGTTCATGCTTGCAAGGTGTAGTTTGTGTCCATTGAAGAGATCTTACGTGTTTAGTGAAGTCACGTTATATATTCTCCGTTTGAAATGTTTGTAAACAGGTATTCTAAGTTCATGTAATGCATATTGTTTATGAGTCGCTCTGCATGGCCTTATGAGCCAACCTTCTAGTTAGTTAGATGTTTTTTGATTAAAGATAGTTATGATTTGGGATGTAAACCCCAATACTCCAGTTGTGTAAACCGTTGTGTTGTATCTTCCATTTCTTCTTTATTCATGAATTAATCTGCTTGGTGTACTCCGAGCGAGTGGCTCGTTGAGTTATGAACTCCGGCGTGTGGCCGTTGAGTTTCTTTTAATGTTTTGCGCATCTGTTGATTACAGGGATATTTTTGTAAGGCTTTTAGCCTGAAAACGGTCAGTTTATTGGGGAAATTCTGCCCGTTTCGTCCCAGAATTTAAGTAAGAAGTTAGGAAAACGTAACGCTTCTGTCCCTAGGGGCTGGGGGTGTTAC